>ML275746.1:0-14756 GCA_005239495.1 Nicotiana undulata
TTTTTGAGAAGGAATTTCTTCTCTCTCTGTCCCTGATTCAGAGCCATGCCAATCAAATAGTACAGTTGATAAGTTTAACACTTATTTCCTTAATGAATATCATTAGAAAAAAGACTACGGTTAAAAACAGTAGGAAAGAAGAATATGATGTACCCCAACAATTGGATCTTCTTAATAAGTGGACTATTCCATTAGTCAAACCTAAGGTAATATACCAATTAGGAACTTTTGAAAAGATAGGTGTAAAACAAGTTGTTAAAACTACTGAAGAAACCATCACGGTAGATAGTGATCATGCTACCTTTAGATTATTATCTGAAAATGTCACGGCCAAAATTCTAACTCAAGTCGTGATGGCGCCCAACACCGGAGTCAGGCAAGCCAACACTAGTTTACTAACGAGGTTACTTTACTTAAGTGGATATTTAGTTACTTGCCAAATTTTTAATTTAAGAAATCATTAAATGAAGGCAATTAAGCGAGGCAACGTAATTCAATGTAACTCAAAAGCCATATGCCAACATGTACAGTATAGCAGAATACTAGAAAGTCTACCACGTGTGCCAAAATCTATTATAACAAGTCCACATGCAACTAGTGGAATATACAAAACTAGACAAAATAAATGTACTACTGTCTGAAGAGAATAGACAGAAATATCCAAAATAGTAGAAAACTGCACAGTGCTGCTGAGGATTGAGGAGAAGCTCACCGTGAAGTCGGGTCAAGATAGCACTCTCAAGATCGCGCTCCGTTTTTAACCATATGCACCAACCTCAGAACCTGTACAATTAAGTACAGAAGCGTAGCATGAGTACATATAAACAAATATGTACCCAGTGAGTATCCCGTCTAAACTCGAAGAAGTAGTGACGAGAGGTAGACGTATTACTCACTAGGGTCATTAGAAATAGTATAATTAAATAAATCTAGCAAGGATTAGCAGTTATGGAAATCAAGAAGACATGGAATATCAAGTATATGAACTACAATCTACCAGCAAGTGTCAATAACAATTATAATAAAAGTCCTAAGTTCCCTTCCACATAGAAAAATTTATTTGATAATAATAATATGACTCTTAGTCACATACATAGCATATAGTATGCCGAGGCGTACGGCCGAAGCGACACAAAAATAAATGTGCACTGCCGAGGGTCAAATGGCTCAAACCATAGATGCATCTATTACCCTACTCGGGAATCGATCATGCGACGTGGTTGACATAATTATAAGGCTACCCTGCTCACGAATCATACATGCGACACGGGTGCTCGTATACATACATAGAATTATCAGGAAATTCAGGAAGTTATCATGGATTATACTTGAAAATAGAGATTTACGCATTTATACTTACTAATAACTTCCTAATATACTCATGTCAATTTCAAAGATATTAAGCAAATAGGAACACATGTAAAGATACAGGTAAGGCACATAAACGCACGCTTGTGAAGCCTAAATTCTACCCGACATAATATAGTAGTAGCTACGCACGGACTCTCGTCACTTTGCACGCGTAGCCCTCGCAAATAAGGATAATTCAATCATTTACATTTATCTATGGGGAAAATTCCCTCTTACAAGATTTGAAAGGAGGCTCACCTCGTGTCGAACCTACTTCCTGGAATGCGCCCGAAATTCCAAACTCTACACCCGAGGACTCGAAACTAGCCCAATATTACACAAATATATCAATTCGTGCTCAAGATATGGAAATTCTCCTACTTATTTAGTAAATTCATCATTCTTGAAGAAATACCAAAATTCACCCCCGGGCCCACACACTCAGATTCAAAAAATTCTCGAAGGAAGCACTCACCCATAGCCTAAAGATCATTAATATATGATTTTTGTATGGTTTCATGGTAGACAAGTGGTGAAATTCTCTAAAATTCATCAACCCTAAGTTTCCCACTCTAACTCTTGATTTACAATAATTGGGGTGTTAATCTACTTAGTAATTGATGTATTAAACCAACATTGAAGTGGGAATTACTTACCTCTTAGTAGCTAGGTCGAATACGCTCGTGAGCTCTCAAAATCGCCTATGCTAAAGAATAAATGGTGAAAAATGGCTAAGTCCCGTGTTTAAAAGAGACCACTGCCTTCAGTGATCTCGCACCTGCGGCTCGAGGACCGCACCTGCGAGCAAAGGCTCACACCTGCGGAAGTGAGCAAGGAGGCTGGGGGTCGCAGCTGCGGATCCGCTCCTGCAGACCCAGGTCCGCACCTGCGATCTTGGGCCTTCTCCCGTGGGGTCGTACCTGCGGGGCCTTGACCGCAGGAGCGGTCTCGCACCTGCGATTGGGCAACCGAACCTGCGTTCAGACTAGATCAGGTGCACCACCAGTTAAGGCTGCTGGTTTTTGGCCTCGTTTGGTGCCCGGGAGGCACCTGGGCCCACCCGAGCCCCCGTCCAAAAATACAAGCAAGTCCTAAATCATATTACGGACTCGCTCGAGCCTTCGGAACACCCGAAACAACGCTAAAACTCAAAATCACCCCTCAAAACCCCTTAGAATCAAACTTAAGAACTTTAAGTTCTTGAATTCGGTTTCAATGCGCCGAACCGATATATACTACTCAGAATGACACCAAAGTTTGCAAGAAAGTCATAAATGACATAATGGAACCATTCCCGGTCTCGGAATTCTGTTCGGATCTCGATAGCACAAAATCACGCTCCAAACCAAGTTATGAACTTAAGGAAACTCTATTTTTGCTATTTAGTGTCGAACCGTTCCCGGTCTATCCAAACCCCATTCCGGACATACGCACAAGTCCGAAATCATCATACGAAGCTGCTGGAACTGTCGAAACTCGATTCAAAGGTCGTTTACTCAGAATGTTGACCGAAGTCAAACTTGGCCAAAAAGGCCAACCTTAAGGAACTAAGTGTTCCTATACCGCTCTAAACACTTCCAAATCCTGAACCACCCATCCTCGCAAGTCATAAATCATAATAAGCCGCTATGGGAAGTTTCATTTAGGGAAACAGGGTCCGATAACGCAAAACGATTGGTCGGGTCGTTACATTCTCAACGTCTTAAACAAACGTTCGTCCTCGAACGGGTCTAGAATCATACCTGATGTGCTGAATAAGTGTGGATATCTTCTCCGCATGTCCTCCTCGGACTCCCAAGTCGCCTCCTTGACCGGTTGGCCCCTCCACTGGACCTATACGGCAGAAACTCTCTTGGATCTCAACTGGCGATCCTGTCTATCAACAATAGCAACTGGCTCCTCCTCGTAGCCCAGCCTCTCATCCAACTGAATAGTGTTGAAATCAACCACGTGAGAGAAGTCGGCATGGTATCTCCAAGCAATGGATACATGAAAGATCGGATGAACCCCTGATAGACTGGGAGGTAAGGTAAGCTCATAAGCAACCTCTCCAACTTTCCTCAATACCTCGAAAGGACCTATAAACCTCGGGCTCAGCTTGCCCTTCTTCCCGAACCTCATAACACCCTTCATCGGCGAGACCTTCAACAATACCTTGTGTTCCTCCATAAATGCTACATCACGCGCCCTCTGATCCGCGTAAATCTTCTGTCGGGACTGTGCTGTGCGGAGCCTCTCCTGAATCAACTTCACTTTATCCAATGCATCCTTCACCAGGTCGGTTCCATATAACTTAGCCTCGCCAGGATCAAACCACTCGATAGGAGAACGACATCGCCGACCATACAAAGCCTCAAACAGAGCCATCTCAATGCTGGAATGATAACTATTATTTTAAGCAAACTCGGCCAAAGGTAAGAACTGGTCCCACTAACCTCCAAAGTCAATCACACATGCCCTGAGCATGTCTTCTAATATCTGAACTATACGCTCCGACTGGCCATCAGTCTAAGGGTGAAATGTTGTGCTGAGGTCTATCTGGGTGCTTAACCCACTATGCAATGCTCTCTAGAAGTGCGAGGTGAACTGAGGACCTCAATCTTATATAATGGACACCGACACACCCTGTAACTGGACTATCTCCCGAATGTAGATCTGGGATAGCCTCTCAGAAGTATAAGTAGTAGCTATAGGAATAAAATGCGCTGGTTGGGTCAATTTATCCACAATGACCCAAACCGCGTCAACCTTTCGCAAAGTCCGAGGCAACCCAACCACGAAGTCCATAGCGATGCGTTCCCACTTCCACTCAGGAATGGGCATATGCTGAAGTAGGCCTCTTGGTCTCTGGTTCTCATACTTAACCTGCTGACAATTAACACACCTAGCCACATACTCCACAATGTCCCTCTTCATCCGTCTCCACCAGAAATGCTGCTTCAAATCACGATACATCTTCGTAGCACCAGGATGAACAGAATACCGAGAACTGTGTGCCTCCTCTAGAATTCTCTGCCTCAAGCCATCAACATTAGGAACACACAAACGACCCTGAAGTATCAGAACACCATCCTCGCCAATAGTAACCTCCTTGGCACCACCCTGAACCACTGTCTCCCGTAGCTCTGCAAAACACGGATCATCATACTATCAAGCCTTGATCTCTTCCAATAATGAAGACTGAGCAACCACATGAGCTATAACTCGACGAGGCTCTGAAAGATCTAATCTCACCAAGCGGTTAGCCAAGGACTAAATGTCCAAGGCTAGAGGTCTCTCCTCCGCTGCAATGTAAGCCAAACTACCCATACTCTCTGCCTTCCTTCTCAAAGCATCTGCTACCACATTCGGCTTGGCCGGGTGATAAAGAATGCTTATGTCATAATCCTTCAGCAACTCAAGCCACCTGCGCTGCCTCAAATTAAGATCCATATGCTTGAACAAGTGCTGCAAACTGCGATGGTCTGTATAAACCTCACAAGATACCCCGTACAAGTAATGCCTCCAAATCTTAAGAGCATTAACAATCGCCGCCCACTCCAAATCGTGCACCGGATAATTCTTCTCATGGAAATCACTCTCCCTTCCTGCATCAACACACATCCCAAGCCAACGCGTGAAGCGTCGCAATACACTTTATACATCCCAGAACCGGAAGGAAATACTAGAACTGGTGTTGAGGTCAAAGCCGTCTTAAGCTTCTGAAAGCTTGACTCACACTCATCAGACCATCGGAACGGGGCATTCTTCTTAGTCAATCTAGTCATTGGGGCTGCAATGGATGAAAATCCCTCCACAAATCGTCGATAGAAGTCTGCTAGACCCAAGAAACTTCTGATCTCTGTAGCTGGAGTAGGACACAGCCAACTCTAAACTACCTCAATCTTTTGAGGATCAACCTTGATACCCTATCCGGATACTACATGCCCCAAAAATGTTACGGAATCCAACCAGAACTCACACTTGGAGAACTTAGCATATAGTTTCTGTTCCCACAAGGTCTGGAGCACAACTCTCAAATGTTGCTCGTGCTCGCCCAGGCTACGTGAGTAAATCAAGATGTCATCAATGAAGACAATGACAAAGGAATCAATATAAGGCCTGAACACCCTATTAATCAAGTCCATGAATGTTGCTGGGGCACTAGTCAAGCCAAAGGACATCACTAGGAACTCATAATGTCCATATCTCGTACGAAAAGCAGTCTTAGGAACATCGAAGGCTCGAATCTTCAGCTGGTTATACCCCGATCTCAAATCAATCTTAGAAAACACCCGAGCACCCTGCAACTGGTCAAACAAATCATCAATGCGCGGCAATGGATACTTGTTCTGAATAGTTACCTTGTTCAACTGGCGGTAATCAATACACATCCGCATGGACCCATCTTTCTTCTTTACAAATAGAACTGGAGCACCCCACGGTGATACACTCAGTCTGATAAACCCCTTAGCCAACAACTCCTCAAGATGCTCCTTCAATTCCTTCGGAGCCATACGGTACGGGGGAATAGAAATAGGCTGATTGCTTAGAGCTACATCAGTACAGAAATTGATATCACGATCCGGAGGCATGCCCGGAAGGTCTGAAGGAAAGACATCAGCAAACTCTCGAACAATTGGCACTAAATCAATCATCAGAGACTCGACGGTGGTGTCCCGCACATAAGCAAGATACGCCAAACAACCATTCTCGGCCATATGGTGAGCCTTTAGGAAGGAAATAACTCTACTAGCTGCACTAACTGAGGAACCTCTCCACTCCAGCTTAGGCGACTTAGGCATGGCCAAAGTAACCGTCTTAGCATGGAAATCCAAGATGGCATGATAGGGAGATAGCCAATCCATCCCCAAAATAGTCTCAAAATCAACAATCTCGAGCAACAGGAGGTCCGCTCTAGTGTCGAACCCGCAGAAGGTGATCACACAAGACCGATAGATCCGGTCTACCACCACAGAATCGCCCACAGGAGTGGACACATATATAAGAGAATCCAAGGACTCGCAAGGAACATCCAGAAAACAAGCAAATAAGGCTGACACATATGAATAAGTGGATCCTGGATCAATTAGCACTGATGCCTCCCTACCACATACTAAAATAGTACCTGTGATCACGGCGTCTGAGGCCACTGCATCTGCTCGGGCAAGAATAGCATAGAATCTGGCTGGTGTATCTGAAGACTGACCTCTGCTGGACTGAATAACAGCTAGTTGAGCTCCCCCTGCCTGGCCTCCACCTCTGGGACGACCTCTACCAGCCTGTCCTCCACCTCTGGGTGGACAGGGTGCCGGTGTTGAGTATGTAGGCTGGTAACTCTACTGAACAGCATTGCCCCGAAACCTCGGACAAGTCCTCCTCATATGGCATGACTCCCCACACTCATAACACCTCACTAGTGGCATGGCCTGTTGTCTTGAAGAAGGACCCTAGATAGCTTGGGGACGGTGAGAACCCTCTGGCATGGCACTGAAGTAAGTATTAGAAGACCCCTGATGGCCAGAATACCCGCCGGAGTAACCCTGTATGGCTGGTGAGCGGTATGAACTCTCTGGCTTGGCGCTGAAATAAGGCCTCACTAGTGCACCACGTGGAGGTGGTGGATGAGCTGCATATGGAGGCCTGCTACGCTGGCCTCTGCTGAACTGACCCCCTGCCTGGGTCACCTCTGAAATCTCTAGAAAATCTAACTCTCTTGTCCTGCTGACCCTGCTCTCTGCCACTTGATCGATAACCCTGAATCCGACGAGCTATCTCGACCACAAGCTGATAGGGAGTACCCATCTCCACCTCTCGGGGCATATTTGCCCTAATACATGAGTACATCCCATCTACAAATCTTCACACTCTCTCGGCATCAGTAGAATGAATCATAAGGGCATGATGAGACAACTCTGAAAACCTAGCATCGTAGTCTGTCACCGACATCTGCCCCTACTCCAGCTGCTCAAACTGATACCGTAACTCTTCCCTCTCTAAGGGTGGAATATACCTATCCAGGAACAGCTGAGTGAACTGCTCTCATGTGAGATGAGGGGAACCTGCTGGCCTACCAAGGATAATGACTGCCACCATCTGCGGGCCCTGCCCTCTAGCTGGAAAGTAGTGAAATCAACTCCATGGGACTCTAGAATCCTCATGTTGTGCAGTCTGTCCCTACACCTATCAATTAAGTCCTGGGCATCCTCGCCCCTATCACCTCCGAAGACAGGAGGGTGAAATCGAGTCCATCTATCGTATAGCTTCTGCGGATCGTAGTCCGTAATTGGTCTGAGATGTGGTGCTGCTGCTAGCGGCTGTGCTCCGCCCACGGGCAGTGTACCCGGAGTCTGATATACTGCCGCTGCATGTCCTGCGGCCTGGGCAGTAGGGGCCTAGACTCTCCCTCCCGCCTGAGATGTGGAAGGATCCGCTGGAAATAAACCAGCCTGGGTCATAGTGTCCATGAACCGCATCTTACGAACCATGACCTTCTAGAAGCCTGGTGTAGTCATGAAATCCATCGGAGCTAGATCTGCTAGGGGCACCTCACCCTGCTCCTCAATAATGGGATCCTCTGCTGGATCCGGTGGGGGTGCTAATGGAATAACTCTGGGATGCCCTCGTCCCCTACCTCAGGCCGGTACCCTCCCCCGGCCTCTGCCACGGCCTCATACGGCGGGGGTAGCGGCATCTCTCGGGTCAGGAACGTCAGCTGCACGAGTCCTCACCATTTGTGAGAGAATAGAAGAACGAGATTTAGTAAACAATCGACTGCACCATAGAATATGAATAAAGAGAGGTTTCCTAACACCCTATAGCCTCCCGAAGATAAATACAGATGTGTCTGTATCGATTCGCAAGACTCTATTAGGTTTGCTTGTGATTTGTGAGACCTACGTGAGCCTAGAGATCTGATACCATGTTGTCATGACCCAAATTCCAACTCAGGTCGTGATGGCGCCCAACACTGGAGTCAGGCAAGCCAACACTAGTTTACTAACGAGGTTATTTTACTTAAGTTGATATTTAGTTACTTGCCAAATTTTTAAGTTAAGAAATCATTAAATGAAGGCGAATAAGCGAGGCAATGTAATTCAATGTAACTCAAAAGCCATATGCCAACATGTACAGTATAGCAGCATACTACAAAGTCTATTACATGTGCCAAGATCTAGTGTCAAAAGTCCACAGGAAACTAGTGGAATATACTAAACTAGACAAAATAAATGTACTACTGTCTGAAGAGAATAAACATAAATATCCAAAATAGTAGAAAACTCCACAGTGCTGCTGAGGATCGCCTAGAAAAGCAGCTCTCCGTGAAGTCAGGTCCAGATAGCACTCTCTAGATCGCGCTCCGGTCTGACAACCAGATGCATCAGCCTCAGAACCTGTACAATTAAGTACAGAAGCGTAGCATGAGTACATATAAACAAATATGTACCTAGTGAGTATCCCGTCTAAACTCGAAGAAGTAGTGAAGAGAGGTAGACGTATTACTCACTAGGGTCATTAGCAATAGTATAATTAAATAAATCTAGGAAGGATTAACAGTTATGGAAATCAAGAAGACATGGAATATCAAGTATATGAACTACAATCTACCCGCAAGTGTCAATAACAATTATAATAAAAGTCCCAAGTTCCCTTACACATAGAAAAATTTATTTGATAATAATAATAAGACTCTCAGTCACATACATAGCATATAGTATGTCGAGGCGTACAGCCAAAGCGACGCAAAAATAAATATGCATTGCCGAGGGCCGAACGACTCGAACCATAGATGCATCAATTACCCCGCTCGTGAATCGATCATGCAACGCGGTTGATATAATTATAAGGCTACCCCGCTCATGAATCATACTTGTGACACGGGTGCTCGTATACATACATAGAATTATCAGGAAATTCAGGAATTTATCATGGATTATACTTGAAAATAGAGATTTACGCATTTAAACTTACTTATAACTTCCTAATATCCTCATGTAAATTTCAAAGATATTAAGCAAATAGGAACACATGTAAAGATACAGGTAAGGCACATAAAGGCACGCTTGTGACTCCTAAATTCTACCCGACATAATATAGTAGTAGCTACGCACAGACTCTCGTCACTTTGCGCGTGCGTAGCCCCCGAAAATAAGGATAATTCAATCATTTACATTTACCTATGGGGACAATTCCCTCTTACAAGGTTGGAAAGGAGACTCACCTCATGTCGAACCTACTTCTCGGACCAAGAATGCGCCCGAAATTCCAAACTCTACACCCGAGGACTCGAAACTGGCCAAATATTATACAAATATATCAATTCATGCTCAAGGTATGGAAATTCTCCTACTTATTTAGTAAATTCATCATTCTTGAAGAAATCCCAAAATTCACCCCCAGGCCCACACACTCGGATTCCAAAAATTCTCGAAGCAAACACTCACCCATAGCCTAAGGATCATTAATATATGATTTTTGTATGATTTCATGGTAGACAAGTGGTGAAATTCTCTAAAATTCATCAACCCTAGGTTTCCCACTCTAACTCTTGATTTACACTAATTGGGGTGTTAATCTACTTAGTAATTGATGTATTAAACCAACATTGAAGTGGGAATTACTTACCTCTTAGTAGCTAGGTCGAATACCCTTTTGTGAGCTCTCAAAATTGCCTATGGTGAAGAAGAAATGGTAAAAAATGGCAAAGTCCCGTGTTTAAAAGAGCTCACTGCCTTCAGTGATCTCGCACCTGCGGCTCGAGAACCGCACCTGCGGAAGTGAGCAAGGAGGCTGGGGGTCGCACCTGTGGAGGGAATCTCGCACCTGCGATCTTGGGCTTTCTCCTCTGGGGTCGCACCTGCGAGGCCTTGACTGCAGGAGCGGTTTCGTACCTGCGACTGGGCAACCGCACCTGCGGTCAAACCAATTCAGGTGCATCAGCAGTTAAGGCTGTTGGTTATTGGCCTCGTTTGGTGCCCAGGAGGCACCAGGGCCCACCCGATCCCCCGTCCAAAAATACCAACAAGTCCTAAATCATATTACGGACTCGCTCGAGCCTTCGGAACACCCGAAACAACGGTAAAACTCAAAATCACCCCTCAAAACCCCTTAGAATCAAACTTAAGAACTTTAAGTTCTTGAATTCGGTTTCAATCCGCCGAACCAACCTATACTACTCGAAATGACACCAAATTTTGCAAGAAGGTCATAAATGACATAACGGAACTATTCCCGGTCTCGAAATTCCGTTCGGACCTCGATTGAACAAAAACACATTCCAAACCATGCTATGAACTTAAGGAAACTCTATTTTCGCTATCTGGCGTCAAAACGCTCTCGAGCCATCCAAAACCCATTCCGGACATACGCCCAAGTCAAAAATCATCATACGAAGCTACCAGAACTGTTGGAACTAGATTCCGAGGTCGGTTACTCAGAATGTTCACCGAAGTCAAACTTGGCCATAAAGGCCAACCTTAAGAAACTAAGTGTTTCTATAATGATCTAAACACTTCCGAATCCTTAACCACCCGTCCACACATGTCATGACCCATTTCCGGGTTGTGATGGCGCCTGTCGTGGAACTAGGCTAGCCAACCGTTATAACAATAGTCAATTCATTTACTAGAGAAATTTACTCATCATTGGCTGAATTCATAGATATACGGACATTTTTAATCATTTAAAACAGTCTAACAAAAGAAATAAGCTCCAACAATCAACTTAGGATCTGGAGTCACGTAGTCATGAGCTACTAACATCAATACAACCGAGAATAATAATACTAAAGTTTTAAGTGTCCAATTTCTAATACTGAAGGGAAGAATAGGGAAAAGAGGGACAGGACAGCGAACGCCAGCTGCTACCTCGTCGACACTGAGAGAATGGCTGCTATCACCGCTCCACGTCAAATCTCGGTGCACCTGGATCTGCACACATAGTGTGCCGGTAAGTAACGAAAACAACCTACGGTCTGAGGAGGTAGTAACGAACTCAACCTCCGTAAATCACAGTTCAAATATTGAATATTTCAGGAGTAACCGAGTATATCAGTGACAATATCCGTAAATAACAATTAAATGCCATGTATGTATCATGTAACTCTCACAGGTAGTCCTCTCGGTACACATAATTGGCCATTGGCCCAGGAAAATCCATCCCGTAACATGTACGACGTGGTGACTCATTCACTAAGTACCGAGGGAGCATGCCAATTCATCCTTTCGGAGAAATCCATCTCCGGGATATCATACTCATCCATAATCTGTACCAGGGAAATCCATCCCTCAATAACTGTGCGCTCACTGGGGGGTGTAAAGACTCTGGAGGGGCCGCCAAGGATATGGCCCAAGCGCTATATATATATATCAAGCCCACGAAAGTTATATCATCTCAACATTTGGCTCTAGGCCCATACTAAGTCAGAATTACCAGTCTCCTCACAACACTCTCATTATGTAACAGCCCAAACAATGGCAATGCATGATAAATAAATGATTTCTGAGACTGAAATACGAATACATGTATAATAACAGGAATGAGTATGCACAAGTAAGGATCGCAATAGAAATAACAGTAACGAGCCCTTTTCCAGTCTCCACATATAGACATTAAGTCTTATCATTTATACTCGTTATGTTTCTTTTAGTTTTTACGCATTAATAGCCTTCAAAGTATTGATATCATGGTGGAACAACAGTTAAACCGTGCCTGGGGATAAGCCGGGCCACAAAAATTCAACCAACACTCATATGCCCGTCACTTGGCGAGTGTATCATAGTAGCTATCATACAATTAGCATGTACATTGGGGTTTTGAACCCCTCAGTTCCAAGGTTCAAGCTGTTACTTACCTCGAAACCGGCTCAACTCTTCTTCGCCTGGCCCTTTCCTCGAGAATCGGCCTCCAAATGCTCCAAATCTATCAATAATCAATTACATAGCGTCACAATGTGCTAAGGAACAATCCCCAAATCAAAATTTAGCAAAAATACCAAAATCCCGAATTCGGTCAAAACCCGACCCTTGGGCCCACATCTCGAAGGTCAGAAATTTCACAACATTAGGTTCCTTGTCTTTTCCCGAGTCCAACCATACCAACAACACGAAAATCGAACCTCAAATGGTCCTCCAATTCCCCCATTCTTCCTCTCTTAAACCCAAGCCCTAACCACCATTTTTCTACTGTTTTTACCCATGATTTCAACCTAAAATCGTTCTTAATGCACAATATAACGAGTTTTGAGTCCAAGAAACTTACCTCCTTGAAGAAACAACGAAATCCCTCTTCAAACCCCTTCAAAACCTCCAACCCGTGTGTAAAAATGGTGAAAAAGGACAAATTTTGCGAAGGCTGCCTTTTTTAGTTCTGTCCAGGCATTTCCGTAACAGCGGTATTTTTCTCGCACCTGCGACTCCGCATGCGCGACATTTTAACCGCACCTGCGAAACACACTTAAACTCCCAGACTTCGCACCTGCGGCATTTTTATCGCAACAGTGGTACCGCAGGGGCGACATATTGACCGCACGTGCGGTCCTTCACTTAACACTCAGAGCCCGCGCCTGCGAACCCTTCTCCCGCACCTGCGACCTCGCAGGTGCGATCTTCCTTCTGCCCTTGCGACGATTTCCGCCCTTGCGCCTTCACCCTCGCGCCTGCGATGTCCGCACCTGCGGCCCAAGCATCGCAGGTGCGGTCGCACCAGCAGTAGCAGCTTCAGTTGCATTTCATGTTCCAATTTCTCTGTTTAATGCTCGAGATCAAACCCGAGCCCCTCGAGACCCCAACCAAACATACCAACATAACAAATATTGTTATTCAAACTTAGTCGAGCCATTAAAACACCAAAAACAACATCAGAACCATAAATTCTCATCCAATTAAAGCCTATGATTCCCAAAAACTTCTGAAACACGCATTTGATCAAAAACCCAACCGAACCATCTCCGAATGACCTGAAATTTTGCGAGCAAGTCCAAAATGACCTAACGAAGCTACAGAAACTCTCGGAATCCCATTCTGACCCTAGGATCAAAATCTCGCCTATCACCCGGAATTCGCCAAAATACTATCTTCGCCAATTCAAGCCTAATTCTGCACCGGGCATCCTCAAAATATTCTGAACACACTCCTAAGTCCCAAATCACCTAACGAATCTATCCAAACCATAAAATCCGTATTCCGCGGTCGTTCACCAATAAGTCAACTCCGAGTTGACTTTTCCAACTCTAAAGCTCTTGTTAGAGACTAAGTGTCTCAATCCACTCTATTTTCACTCCGAACCCGAACCAACCAACCCCACACTCCATGAACAGTCTAACCGAGCTACTTCAAGACAGAAATAAAGGAATACGTGCGTATACTACGTAACGACGGATGGGGTCGTTACATTCTCCCCCTCTTAAATAACCGTTCGTCCTCGGACGGGTCTAGGAACATACCTGGAGTCTCAAACAAGTGAGGATATCTGCTCCGCATCTCCCGCTCGGTCTCCCAAGTGGCCTCCTCCACTGGCTGACCTCTCCACTGAACCTTCACTGATGCTATCTCCTACGATCTCAACTTTCTGACCTCACGAGCTAAAATAGCCACTGGCTCCACCTCATAAGGCATATCCCCGTCAAGCTGAACAGTGTTGTAGTCTATCACATGAGACGGATCACCAACATACTTCCGGAGCATCGATACACCGGATGACACTCGATAACCTGGGTGGTAAGGCAAGTCTATAGGCTACTTCTCCCACCTTCTTNTCGGGCTCGAACCAACTAACCGGAGATCTACACCTCCTACCATATAAAGCCTCATACAGGGCCATCTGAATACTGGACTGGTAGCTATTATTGTATGCAAACTCCGCCAAAGGCAGAAACCGATCCCACGGACCACCGAAATCAATCACACAAGCACGCAACATGTCCTCCAAGATCTGGATAGTCCTCTCCGACTGGCCGTCGGTCTGTGGGGTGAAATGATGTACTCATCTCTACGTGCGTGCCCATACCCCACTGTAAAGACCTCAAAAACTGAGAAGAAACCTGAGTACCCCTATCGGATATGATGAAAACTGGAACCCCATGCAATCTAACAATCTCCCTGATGTAAATATCCGCTAACTTCTCTGAAGTATAAGTGGTACTGACTGGAATGAAGTGTGCCGACTTGGTCAGTCGATCTACAATGACCCAAATAGCATCAAATCCCTTCGAAGTCCGTGGAAGCCCAACTACGAAGTCCATGGTAATCCGCTCCCACTTCCACACTGGAATAGCCATCTCCTGAAGCAATCCACCTGGTCTCTGGTGCTCACACTTGACCTACTGACAGTTGAAACACCGAGCCACATATCCCACAATATCTTTTTTCATCCTCCTCCACCAATACTACTGTCTCAAATCCTGATACATCTTCGCGGCACCCGGATGG
>ML275747.1:0-20463 GCA_005239495.1 Nicotiana undulata
TGTGAAGTAATTGAAGGGATTTGGAAGGCTCAGTAAAGTTTTGAGAGTTACTAGTGTGGGAAGATTTACGTTATTTCATGTTTTGTCATGTCTTTATTCTCCGCATTCTTAAAGTTTCGCTATTTTTATTAAGCAATGAGTACATGATTCTTGTTGGGAATTTGTTGAAAGTGACGAACCATCATTTCGTTCAGTATTAAATGATTAAATTACTATTGCAAGTTATACGTTGGCTGGCCTAACGGGTTCAACGTTAGGCGCAGTCACGGCCCAAGGGTGGTAATTTGGGTCGTGACATATGCAATCGAAAGTCGAGACGTATTAGTCTACGACATAAGAAAGTTTGCATTGAACTTTCATGACAATGAAACGAGTTTTGAAGTATTTGAAATATACTCCAAATTGAGCTTTGCACTACAATAAGTATCACGCGATAATAGAGGGGTGTAGTGATGCAAATTAGATCACTAGTTCAATCGATTCTAAACAATCGGTGGAGGAGCGATGTCTTGGAAATCGTCCAAACAAATGTGCATTGACCGCTCTACAGTGGAGGCTGAGTTTATAGCTTTAGACAAGGCCGGTGAAGAAGTTGAATGGCTCCGGATTTTCTTAGAAGATATTCCATTTTGGCCCAAACCTTTGGCATTTATTTGTATACATTGTGATAGGCAAGCGGCAATAGGCAAGGCTAGGAGCGTTATGTATTACGAAAAATCTCATCATATACGACGGATGCACAATACCGTTAAAAAACTACTCTCTAGTGGTGTTATAATAATTGACTACGTAAAGTCAAGAGATAACTTGTCGGATCCACTTACAAAAGGTTTATCTAGAGAGACAGTTGAAAGATCATCAAAGGGAATGGGGCTAAAGCCTAGGACCAGTCATCATGGTGGTAACCCTACCTAGCAGACTGGAGATCCCATGATCTAGGTTCAAGAGATCAAACAAAGTTATGAATGACGGTTCAACATTGTCAAATCACTTAAATCATTCTCGTGATGAAGACAATGTTCAGAAATCAAGGTAAAGCATTAAGGCTTTTTGATGAGTCAACCAAGCTTAAAGTTTTTTAATGATTTGCTAAGTCTGGCAGGATATGACCAGATAGTGTGTCTATATGATTACACGTTTAGAAACCACCTATATGAGTGTGAAGTGTAAGCCACTTTAAGGAGAATGAAACTAAACGCCCATTCTCTAAGCATTCATGAAATCAGGCGGTGTTCATGGCTGAAACGAACAAAACCGTGAGAACCAAAGACAGTTAAGGAATGATTGTGTGACTTATGTTTGTCTAGGTATACACCAAAGTTTGACGGTTCAAAGATATCAAATCTACCGGTTGACCGAGTATATCCGACATAAGTTCACTACGGAATGTTCAGAGGAAAACCTACTTATCCAGATGCGATTAATCCTTAATTGCGAATCACACAGTATTTTCATGCATGTTTTTCTGCATATGTCCATTCCCCATTCATGTGGGGGATTGTTGCATTTTTATTAAGGGGTGTGAATGAGAAATGGAAGAGGTACCTCATGGATTGCACCTCTTCATCTCACCCTTTCATTGTCTATAAATTTAGAGGCTTGTCCTCATTTTTAAATATGGAAAATCTGAAAACTTCTACCCTCTTTTCTACATTGTTGCATTATTTTCAAATAAATATAAGTGTCGAGTGTGATTTTCTCCGTTTGTTAAGTTCGCTGAAGTTCTGTAATTTGAAGTGTCGCTATCACAGAATAGTTATTTTGTTCTATCCTGCGAGGAATTAATCCATATACCTTGGACAACAGTGAGGGGATTAAATTCCTTAAAGACACACTCTGAATTCAGTGAGCTCGAAATTATTTTACGTTTTTATATTTTGAACTAACGTTTCTTTGCTTTTCTGAATTTTTGGTTTCTAATACAGATTACCAACAACGATTAACAACCCTTATCTTTGGACAATCGAGCATCGAAACAACAATCTCAGCAGCCATGCAAATTTGACGGGGGATTATTTTTTCTTCCCAAGTAAGTCCAAAACGTGCACCTTAATTATTATCACATATGATGGATTTTCTAATCGCTCATTTCAACTATCATATAGCCAAAAGGTTATATCTTGACATAGAGAACAAAGACGCATGTTCACATGTTCCTCTCATGTGTCAACTAGATATATGATGCGGGATATCAAACTTAGGGCCTCATCAATCCTTCAAGAAAATGAAGGTCCAAGAAGATTCCTAATCGTTGACATTAATCCGTCGTATTTCTCAATCAATTTTGAATCCTTACTAAGATTACCGCGAGAAGGCAAGC
This sequence comes from Nicotiana undulata, assembly GCA_005239495.1. Classification (NCBI taxonomy): domain Eukaryota; kingdom Viridiplantae; phylum Streptophyta; class Magnoliopsida; order Solanales; family Solanaceae; genus Nicotiana; species Nicotiana undulata. The sequence goes on from ML275747.1 coordinate 2,321, forward strand.
AACAATGAGGTCGACACTACTAGAAATATGTTAATTAGCGTGTAACGACCCGATTGGTCATTTTGAGCTCTAGCGCGTCGTTCGGCATTTTGAGGTCGTGAGCAACTTCGTTTCAGGTATTATGACTCGTAGGCATGGTCGGAATTGAGTTTCAGGATGTTCGGAGTCAATTTGGAAAGAAATTTCTCATTTCGAGAGCCTTAAGTTGGAAGAATTGACTAAGATTAGATTTTTGAGTAAACGACCTCAGAATCAGGATTCAAAGATTCCATCAACTTCGTATGATGATTTAGGACTTGGGAATATGTTCGGATCGTGTTTGGATGACCCGGGAGTATTTCGGCGCAAATTGTAGAAGTTAGCATTTTAGAAGAAATTTCATAAGTTTGGGTTAAAATGCATTTCGGTGTTATTGATGTTCGTTTGGGATTCTAGTCTGGTAATATCTCCATACGGTGATTCTAGAGTTGGGAACGCGATCGGACTTGAATTCGGAGGTCCGTAGGTCATTTTGAAGTCATTTGGCTAAAGATAGAAATTTGAAGGTTTTTGAGAAGTTTGACCAAGAGTTTGACTGTTTGATATCGGGGTCGGATTCTAATTTCAAAAGTTGGAGCAGGTCCGTAATGTCGAATATGACTTGTGTGCAAAATTTGGGGTCAATCGGACGTGATTTGATAGGTTTCGGCATCGGATGTAGAAGTTTGAAATTTCAAAGTTCATAAAGCTTGGATTTGAGTGCGATTCATGATTTCGACGTTGTTTGATGTGATTTGAGGCCTCGAGAGAGTTCGTATCATATTTTGGAACATGTTGGTATAATTAATTAAGGTCCTGAGGGCCTTGGGTGGATTTCAGAAGGCTAACGGAATGGATTTCGGGCCAAAATAGTTGCTGCAAATCTGTTTTGGACAGCAACTAAGGCATCGAAGAGCTAATTTTGGAAGCGTATATATCAAAATCTATAAGGAATAGGAAAATTTGCAAAACATAAAAGTTGTATCTCTTGAATTTTAGTTTCCAGGGGGTTAAACCATTCATGATTTGGACAGTTGATCAGAAAGTTATGATCGATTGAAGATGGCTGGTGAAGCAGTTTCGACAGAATTTACTGATGCATGGAGCCGACTTTGGAAGCTCATATCTCAGAATATCTAAAGAATTATATCGTGTAAGACCTATCAAATGAAATATATTCGAGTCTAGTTTCTAAATATTTAAATCGTTTGTCATTTGGATATTTATACAAGGAGTTATGGGCGTTTTAATAGAAGGTACACAGCAGGGGAAAATTATAATGGGATGTACAACCTGCAAAGCGCAAGGTACAACTCGATGAAGCCTGGGCAGATTATTTTAAAAGCGAGTTTTGGCCCATTTCTTTCATTTGGCTTGGATGATTTTGGAGAGCTCAAGGAGGGATTTTCACCGAGCAACACTAGGTAAGTGATTTCTTCCTATTTTTGAGTTAAATATGTGATCTTACATGAATTTAGACATGGAAAATTAGTATAAATTTGGGACTTTTGGGGAAGACCTTGAATTTAAAATTTTGGACTTTTACCATGAATTTGAGCATGAAAATTAGAGAAAATTGTATATTTGAGTTAGTAAAGATATGGGTAGAATTTATCTTCAAGAAATTTCGGAATCTGGGCACGTGGGTTCGAGGGCATTTTGGTCAAATTTTCGAGCCGAGTTGGGAACTTATATAATTTGAATTATTACAAATATTAGAGTGAATTTTTATTGGTTTTCCTGTTATTTGAATAGTTTTGGGGCGTTGTGCATCAATTGGAGTCGTCGGAAGGGCTTGGAAGCCGGTTATGGAATTTCGGAGGGAGGTAAGTCTCCTTTCTAACTTTGTGAGGGGGAATTATTCTCATAGGTGAATTAATCAAATATGTGTTACTATTTGCGGGAACTACGTACGTAAGAGGTGACGGGAGTCTGTGCTTAGCTACTATTATGCTTTTGTCCGGGTAGTTTAGGACCCACCAGCATGTGATCTTGCCAATAATATTAGAATGTTAATGTTATCTAACTAGTGATTTGTTACCTAAGAAGGTTAGATTTACTTTTCTTAATCATTTAGAAAGGAAATTGATTCTTCCATAGATAATTGTGTTCCTGATAAAGTTATAATATTTAAACGTTTTTAAACTTGGCAAATGAATTTCCAGACAAAGATTTAAATACTACTTTCGTATTCCTTAAAAGAGAATTTCACCACTTTCTTGAGTAATTGTTTCCTTGACAAGAAAAATGTGGACTCATTGTGTGAATATGTGTATCTATGGGTTCCTGAGTCGCATGTATGATTCGCGAGCAGGATAACTTTTTTATTTATATATGACCGCGCCGCATGATCGATTCGCGAGCGGGAAAAAATAGATGCATCTATGGTTCGAGTCGTTTGACCCTTTGGCACTGCACATTTTACTATTGTTGGTCCGCGTAGTTCGACCCTCGGCATTTCTCACGCATGATAATTTTTGCGTACTTTCTGTAATTATTACCTGCTTATTGGCCTGTGAAATTTTAAATTGTCAAATGAGATGACAAAGATTCAATGTGTTAAATGTGAAAGAAGTTGATATTTCTTATCCCTGATTATTATTAAATTGCCTATGATATTCATGCTAGTGTCTCACTTGATTATACTCAATTGACTTATAGCAAGTGTCAAACTCGACCTCTCGTCACTACCTCTCTGAGGTTAGGCGGGATACTTACTGAGTACATGTTAATTTCGTACTCATGCTACACTTGATGGGCATTTTTATTGCACATGTACATTCATAGCAATATGGTTGACCTGGAGGCTTAAGCGAGCTGCACCATCCGGAGACGACCCGCAGCCGACAGGGTCTCCCTCATATTGTATTCATTTTCACTTTAAATTTCTTGTCCAATTTGTATTTCTGACAAGCAAAGTAGTATTTGTATAATTCTTAGAATTTGCTCATGCACTTGTGACACCAGGTTCTGGGATGTGTTTAGGATGTATTTTATTAGAATGAAATATTAGACTATCGTATTTACTTAGCGGATTTTATTCAGTTATTATATAATAAAGTGAAAGTAATGATTTCAAAAATGCTAAAACAGAAAATTTAACTTAACCATTTATTGATTGGCTTGCCTGACAGTGATGTCTGGCGCCATCACGACCTTATGGATTTTTGGTCGTGACGTAACGATCACTATAACCGACCAACGTTGGTCGCTTTTGGCAAATTACTGACCAAAACACATCCAAACATGCTTGGTCGCTATAGTGGTGGTACGTTTAGCTTAGCGACCAACTGTACAGTTTAAATAACATACCGACCAACTTTGGTCGGTAGCATACTTTAATAATATAAATTTTCCGATCAAAGTTGGTCAGTCTATTGAAATTGCGTTATTTTATTTTTATTAGAGTTTAGAAATTATCGACCAAAGTTGGTCGGTAAATAAAGAAATAAATTATTTTAAAATTTTAAATTTAACAATACCGATCAAAGTTGGTTGGTAATATCAAAATCTGGGTTCATAACCGACCAACTTTGGTCGCTAAGCTTTAATTTGTTTTTTAATATTTTTAGACTTAAGCGACCAACCTTGGTCGCTAATTTGCAGAAAATGATTTCTTTTAATTAGAAACCGACCAACTTTGGTAGATTTTCTGGGTTTTAATTTTGGCATAAAATGTCAGTTTTGGCAGCTACACCACCTGCCACCATACCAAAATCCATAAATAACAATACAATTCAATAAATACAACACAATTCAATACCAAAATCCCCAAAACAACAATAACAACAACACAATTCAATAAACACATTAAAACTAACAAATTAAAGTTCAATGTAACGACCTGACCGGTCGTTTTGGGCTCTAGCGCGTCGTTCAGCAGTTGAAAGTCATGAACAACTTCATTTCACGTATTAAGACTTGTGTGTATGGTCGGAGTTTAAATTCGGGAAGTTCAGAGTTGAATTGAAAGGAAAATTCTTATTTCGGAAGCCTTAAGTTGAAGAAATTGAGTAAGATTGGAATTCTGAGTAAAAGACCTCGGAATCGGGATCCGAAGGTTCCAGCAGGTTCGTATGATGATTTCGGACTTGGGCGTATGTCCGGATCGGGTTTTGGATGACCCAGGAGTGTTTCGCTGTATCTTATGGAAGATAGCATTTCTGAAGGATTTCATAAATTTGGGTTGTAAGGCATCTCAGTGTTATAGATGTCCGTTTGGGGTTTCGAGTCTGGGAATAGATTCGTATGGTGATTCTGGAGTTAGGAACGCGATCGGAAGTGAATTTGGATGTTCGTAGGTTATTTTGAAGCTATTTGGCTAAAGATAGAAATTTGAAGGTTTTTGAGAAATTTGACTGGAAGTGAGAAGTTTGGAGCGGATCCGTAATGTCGAATATGACTTGTGTGCAAAATTTGGGATCAATCGGACGTGATTTGATAAATTTCGGCATCGCATGTGAAAGTTTGAAATTTCAAAGTTCATAAAGTTGAATTTTAGTGTGATTCGTGATTTCGGCGTTGTTTGATGTGATTTGAAGCTACAAGCAAGTTCGTGGGTTGTTATGGGACTAAGTCGTATGATTGGACGGGTTCTCGGGGGTCTCGGGTGGATACCGGGTGGTTAATAGATCGAAAGTTGAAGTTTGAAAAGAGCTGAAGTTGTTGTCATCTGGTGCGACCGCACCTGCGATGGAATTTCCGCAGGTGCGGCTTGGACGCTGCAGGTGCGAAGAATTTGGGGGTCCGGCTGGGAGCGCAGATGCGATGGTATTTCTGCACCTGCGAGGTCGCAGGTGCGGGTTATGGGTCACAAGTGCGGACTTGGATCGAGCTGAGGAGAGCCGCAGGTGCGGAGTTTTGGTCGCACCTGCGGAATCGCAGGTGCGGGTGTTGGACCGCAGGTGCGAAAAGAGGCCTGGGCAGAATGTTTTAAATCTGAGATTTGTTGGTCTTTTCTTCACTTCTTCTTTGGTTTGGGCGATTTTGGAGGAGCTTCAAGAGAGGATTTTTGTCATGAATCACAAGGTAAGTAACTCCTACATGTTTCTAAGTTAGATACAAGATTATTACATGGATTTAACATGAAAATTTGTGGGAAATTTTGGGAATTTTGAAGAAAACCTAGAATTTGTATTTTTGAATTTTTACTACGAATTTGAGCATGAAATTAGGAGTAAATTTATATTTGAGATAGTAAGGCTATGGGTAGAGTTTATCTTCGAGAAATTTCGGAATCCGGGACCAAGGGCATTTTGGTCAATTCATTGAGTGAAGTTGGAAAATTATATAATCTGAATTTTTAGCAAACAATTGGGTATATTTTCATGGGTTTATCATCGTTTGGGTAGCTTTGGAGTGTTGCGCATCGATTGGAGTCGTCGGGAAGACTTGGAGGTCGTTTATGGAATTTCGGAGCGAGGTAAGTCTCCTTTCTAACTTTGTGAGAAGGAATTTTCCCCATAGGTGAACTAAATGAATATATGATATTATTTGTGTGGGCTACGTACGCACGAGGTGACGGGATTCCGTGCGTAGCTACTGTTATACCATGTCCGGGTAGTCTAGGACCCACTAGCATGCCTTACGTATCGTACATGTGATCCTATCATAATGTTAAGCTGATAATACTATTGAGTTTGTAATTTATTTTCCTAAAATGTTGGAGTGTACTCTTCTTAATTATTTGGAAATAAGGTTTATTTCCCCGTGGATTATTGTGTTCTTGGCAAGGTTATTTATGGAATATTGTTAAACTTGGCAAGAAAAATATTCTAAATACTATCTTCATGTTTAATTAAGGAGAATTTTATCACTTCTATGAGAAATTGCCTTCTTGAATAAAATATGGATCTTTTATATGAATACGTGTACCTATGAGCACATGAGTCGCAGGTATGATTCGCGAGCAGGCTAGCCGTATTATTATTATGTTGACTGCGTCGCATGATCGATTCGCGAGCGGGGAAAAATAGATGCATCTATTTTTCGGGCCGATCGACCCTTCGACAGTGCACAGTTTATTTTTTGCGCGTCGTTTGACCCTCGGCATATTTGTTGCGCATGATAAAATGTTGCGTATTTTCCTATGGTTTATACATGTTTATTGGCCTGAGTATATTTTGAATTGCCAGTTTAAAAGAAGGAGAATTTCTATGGAAATGTGGAATAAATTGATACTTATTGATGTTTCTAATCTCAGATTATTTGATTAATTGATTATGATACTCATGTTTAGCTTCACACTTAGATTAAACTAGATTGACTTGTAGCAAGTGTCAAATTCGACCACTCGTCACTACCTCTCTGAGGTTAGGCGGGATACTTACTGGGTACACGTTGTTTTTGTACTCATACTACACTTCTGTGCATTTTGTTGCACAGGTGCCCTCTTTGGAATGTGATTGACATGGAGACTTAGACGTGATGCATTATCCGGTGGCGTTCCGCAACTGACAGAGTTTCCCTCTATGTATTGTATTTTTATTTTAAAATTTCTTGTCCAAATTTTTATTTCGGGAAAGTTTTTGTAGTATTTGTCTAAAATTCTTAGAAGTTGCTCATGTACTTGTGTCACCGGGTTCTGGGGATGTGTTAAGACTATTTTATTGAATTAAATTGATTCTCTGTCGTATTTAATTTACAAGAATTTATTGAATAAATTATGAAATGCAAGAAAAGGGTATGATTTCGAAAGTGTTAAGCAGGAAAAGTATTTCAACAAATTAGGGGTTGGCTTGCCCGATAGTGGTGTCCGGCGCCATCACGACCATGGATTTTGGGTCGTGACAACATGGTATCAGAGTCCTAGGTTCCCTTAGGTTTCACGAGTCATGAGCAAGTCTAGTAGAGTCTTGCGGATCGGTTCGGAGACGTCTGTGCTTATCTTCGAGAGGCTACAGGGCTGTTAGGAGTACTTCCCTTCTTGATTCCTCATCGTGCGATTTAGTTCCTTTGAGGCTTGTGCCTATGTTTCTTCCTACTAAATCTTACACTCCGTGAAGCGCTTGTATGAATTGAGGATTTTAGGAATTTTAATGATATTAAGGGTGTGGTGCGGGATGTTTCTCCCATCATAGTTGATTGAGGCTATGCTCAGGTAGTTATGAAGCTTACGAGTGGTTATCGCGCGATGTTGATATGATGGTAGAACGCTTGCCCTTGCGTTGGGTGATGAATGACTCGAAGGGAAGTCTTCTCATAGTGTGATTTCGAGATTTCAGTATTTTAATTTCGGCGAAGGAAAGGCATTTGGATTATCAAAGAACAGGTTTTGGGGCTGATAAAGTAGTAAGACGTGGTGATTCAAATGAGGTGGATTACTCACCTGTAATAAGATATCGACGTCATTGATCGAATGGAATGTGTTAAGTTTGTCGGTGCTATGGTTTCTTCGGTTGCTCGGGGTCAGAGTATTGTGAAGAAGTATTGAAGGATGCGATTGGTAGAGACCGTGAGGTGCGGAGGTTTAGTACTAGATAAGTATTGAGAATAAAGGCGACTCGAGGAAGATGATCTTCATAAAGATTTAAGGTTATGGTGATCTACTGGTTTAAGGGCTACGGAGAATGGTATTGAATTGAGGCAGCAAGGGGGAATCATACGATGAAAGAAGATATGTGAGAATTGCTAGGCAATGGTGCCAATTCTAAAAGATAAGGTGTAAGGAAAGGAAGTCAGGTAGCACTTAAGGGAATAAGTTGGGTTAAGTGGGAGAGCGGCATCATGGTGGTGAATCAGAAGATGTGGTAGCGCATTTAGTAGATGTCCAGGAGGAGCGGACGGATCGGTAAGGTTGGTGAGAAGGTATAGGCTTAGGATGGGGGTCTTGATATTGTAGAGAGTGTGAACCATAGTGTAATGGTGGGTGTCAGTTGATAAGTTTCCTCGGGTGGGTTGTCTTCTATGAGTGGGTTAGCGGTGGTGGAGATAGGAAGTTCTGTGAGGGGTCCTATTGGCTAGTCGGTAGGAGGTAGTACGTGAGAATGTTGCTAGAGGATCCAATTATTTAAGGAATACTAACAGGAGAATTCGGAAGAATTGGACGGATTGGTTTAGCAAGATTATGTTAACAAAGGAGGAAGGATCTCAGTAGGGTCTAGAGTTGTGCGAGGAGTAGCCTCGGTCTAAGTGGGGGAGTTCCACCACCTGCAGTCGGGCGTAGGATTGTGTTCTCATGGGGTTGCGGACGTGTCGGCATATTGGCAAGTTGTTACAGCTAAAGAGAAAGGAGTAAAATGGTGATTTTGCGTGGGATTGGATGAATGTGTGCAAAGGTTGACCTTTTTGGACCGGGGTTAGGCTCTGAAAGATTTAGAATTTATACTTAAGTCATAGGCAAGTTGTAAGGGTAGTGACTCAGTCACGTACTTCATTGAGAGGATGTTCGTGTGCTAGAAGGGCCTTGGAGTTGATTGTATTCGGGGCCAGTCAGAGTGGGTGCCTCTCAGCAGCAGTCCTAGTAAATTCGAAAATTTGAGTACGCGGAGTTTAAAGGTTGAAGACAACAGTATGATTAAGAATTTAGTTTTTGCGGCGTAATTTCTGAGAAGGGATGGGAGAGAATGGTTGGAGTGTTCTATGTCATTTTCAGCGTGCATAATGGTATTGGAGGAGTAAGAGAAATAGACTCCGGGTTGTAGAAATTTTACTTGGAGTGTATGAGATGGGTTGCGGGATTTAGGCAGCATGGTCTCGTGAATCAAGGTCACTCGGGATGAGTGAGAGTTGAGTTTGCTATGAGTTAAAGGAAGTTACTACTAATTCTGAGGCAATTAAAGATGATTAAAATAAGATAGATTGGTTAGCCATGGTTGAAATGGCACATGTGCAACAGTGATCAGTTTCTTCGGTGTGATTGAGTATCTGTATGGTTGTGCAGATGCATGTGGGGCATGTCGGCCGTCGTAATGAATTTTATTTAGGAGCATGCAAGTGCTATGGCCTGTCAGGTGTAGGTGGATTTCCGGAAGGTTTATGGTGGTTCAAGCCACTACTTGAGGAATTGCATGTACGGTGATGGTAAAAATTCACTTTTGTGTTGTTATGGTTCTCACGAATTGAGGCGAGTAAAAGGTTTCTATAAGTGATGAAGTGTTCACCCTGATAGTGGTTCAGGAATTATGATGGGATTCCCATGTTATTCCGTATCGGTATGTTAGGTGCAGTAAGCAATATGTAACTGGAAGTAAGAGTCGGGATTGCGGTTCGGTATTAACAAGGATGCCATGAGCTCGGAGGAGCAGGAACAAGGGATTTGAATGTTAGAGTAAGCTGGTGCTATCTTCAGTGTCATCTAAGATCGGTGTTGGTGAAAGAGGCTTTGTATCCTGGTTATGGGGTTCTTGAATTTTCTTACTATAAGTAAGTGTAATGTGGCTTAATTGGGAATTTATGCCTGGAAGGCGTTTAGCTCATTTTGTTGTGGATTGTGGGGTGTTGTCCCGGCTATGACGGTGGACTTGCGCGTTATGAGAAGAAATGAGTTATTGCTAGTCCAGGAAAGGCTATCAACCTAGTTCAATGCGAGCAGAATCATCCGGAAGTGTGTGAATGGAATTAAGCAAAATTATGGGCTTCAGGTGAGTCGGGTGTGTTCATTTCAGTATAGCGCTCCTCAGGGAGGGGGTTGGAATATCAGATGTTGTTCTTTCTTCGTCAATCCATGCAATGTTATGATATTGCCGTGTGAGTCGTGAAACGGCTTGATAATTTCTTATGTGTGGAGATTCCGCATAGTGATGAGGTTATATGAGCAGGATGGCTCTTGAGATTCAGACTATATATCGCACCTCAGTTGTGCTTGAGTTTTGTAGCATATGGTTCTAGCAGTCTCCCCAGAATGGTGTCATGCACTTAGCGTGCTTGTGATCGGTATTCAGTAATTTGTAATAGTGAGTAAATTCAGCTCCGTGTATATCTCTTTATGTGAATTTTGTGATGGGACCGGATGACACTTGGCCACGGGTATGTCATTCGGATCGGGTTTCACGCCGCAACAATGTGATGATGAGTATGGTTCCCTATATTTATTTCCCTTATGTTAAACTTCCTGTATTCTGAGGAAAACTCATACTAGTTGCCTTAGTTGAGTAGTCCTTTCCTGAGTCAATTCCTTATGTATCGTGTTCGAATTGTGGCCTATTGGCGCATTGTGGCATCGTGTGTGATGGTTGGTCATGTCTGGGGTTGTTTGAACAGTTCATACTGGGTGAGGCGAGATTAATGGACTAGGGGTCAAGTGCGATGAGATTATGGGAAGTATATTGCAGGTCAAATACCAGTATTTGGTTCATAATGAGACGATGATTTAAGTCAAGAGAAAAGATTTCAATGTATGGTTAACTCTGTAATTGGTTAGGAATTTCTGCACATTTCCTCTATTGTGGTGGTATCGTCAGCATTGTAGCACGATGTATGTGTATATCTTAGAAAGTGCATTGGGAGCATCAGGATCGTAGAGTTTTGGCCAAAAAGGTTCACGGAGCGTCATTGTGGTCAGGTGATGGGTTATGCAGTGTGTGGTGCCGATTCAGCAAGGGTACGCAGTTGTGTTATGATGCCTCGTGTCGTAGTTGTTATAGTGTTCATGTATTAGAATCAGACCTGGCAGAGAATTTCTGGTGTCGGAACTGAGTTCAGAGCTTCTTGTGTGGATGAAGTAGGATATCTTCAGATTTGATCAAGCTTATGTGCACAACTGGGTTGTGGCAGCATGGGCAGGTCCACAAGGTGTTAAACAGTGGTTTCAGATGACTCAAGAGTAGTTCTTGGCACGTTCGAGGATGAACGTCTGTTTAAGTGGGGGAGAATGTAATGACCCGATCGGTCAATTTGGGCTCTAGCACGTCGTTCAGCAGATGGAAGTCATGAACAACTTCATTTCAGGTATTAAGACTTGTGCGTATGGTCGGAGTTGAAATTACGGAAGTTCGGAGTTTAATTGAAAGGAAAATTCTTATTTCGGAAGCCTTAAGTTGAAGAAATTGAGTAAGATTGGAATTCTGAGTAAACGACCTCGAAATTAGGATCCGAAGGTTCCAGCAGGGTCGTATGATGATTTTGGACTTGGGCGTATGTCCGCATCGGGTTTTGGATGACCCGGGAGTGTTTCGGCGTATCTATTGGAAGATAGCATTTTGGAAGGATTTCATAAATTTAGGTTGTAAGGTATCTCAGTGTTATAGATGTTCGTTCGGGGTTCCGAGTTTGGGAATAGCTTTGTATGGTGATTCTGGAGTTGGGAGCGCGATCGGAAGTGAATTTGGATGTCTGTAGGTTATTTTGAAGTTATTTGGCTAAAGATAGAAATTTGAAGGTTTTTGAGAAATTCGACCGGAAATGGAAATTTTAATACCGGGGTCGGAATGCGATTCCGGAAGTTGGAGTGGGTCTGTAATGTCGAATATGACTTGTGTGCAAAATTTGGGATCAATCGGATGTGATTTGATAAGTTTCGGCATCGGATGTGAAAGTATGAAATTTCAAAGTTCATAAAGTTGAATTTTAGTGCGATTCGTGATTTCGGCGTTGTTTGATGTGATTTGAAAATTCGAGCAAGTTCGTGGGATGTTATGGGACTGAGTCGTGTGATTGGACGGGGTCCTGGGGGCCTAGGGTGGATCCCGGGTGGTTAACGGATCAAAAGTTGAAGTTTGAAAACAGCTGAAGTTGCTTTTATCTGGTGCGACCGCACCTGCGATGGAATTTCCGCAGGTGCAGCTTGGACGCCGCAAGTGCGAAGAATTTGGGGGTCCGGCTGGGAGCGCAGGTGCGATGGTATTTCCGCACCTGCGAGGTCGCAGGTGCGGGTTATGGGTCGCGGGTACGGACTTGACTCGAGCTGAGGAGAGCCGCATGTGCGGAGTTTTGGTCGCACCTGCGAAATCGCAGGTGCGGGTGTTAGACCTCAGGTGCGAAATGAGGCCTGGGAAAAATGTTTTAAATCTGAGATATGTTGGTCATTTCTTCACTTCTACTTTGGTTTGGGCGAATTTGTAGGAGCTTCAAGAGAGGATTTTCGTCATGAATCACAAGGTAAGTAACTCCTACAAGTTTCTAAGTTAGATACAAGATTATTACATGGATTTAACATGAAAATTTGTGGGAAAATTTGGGAATTTTGAAGAAAACCTAGAATTTGGATTTTTGGATTTTTACCACGAATTTGAGCATGAAATTAGGAGTAAATTGTATATTTGAGCTAGTAAGGCTATGGGTAGAGTTTATCTTTGAGAAATTTCGGAATCTGGGCACGTGGGCCTAAGGGCATTTTGGTCAATTCACTGAGCGAAGTTGGAAAATTATATAATCTGAATTTTTAGCAAACATCTGGGTATATTTTCATGGGTTTATCATTGTTTGGGTAGCTTTGGAGCGTTGCGCATCGATTGGAGTCGTCGGGAAGACTTGGAGGCCGTTTATGGAATTTCGGAGCGAGGTAAGTCTCCTTTCTAACTTTGTGAGGGGGAATTTTCCCCATAGGTGAACTAAATGAATATATGATATTATTTGTGGGGGCTACGTACGCACGAGGTGACGGGAGTCCGTGCGTAGCTACTGTTATGCCATGTCCGGGTAGTCTAGGACCCACTAGCATGCCTTACATGTCGTACATGTGATCCTATCATAATGTTAAGCTGATAATACTATTGAGTTGGTAATTTATTTTCCTAAAATGTTGGAGTGTACTCTTCTTAATTATTTGGAAAGAGGATTGATTTCCCCGTGGATTATTGTGTTCCTGGCAAGGTTATTTATGGAATATTGTTAATCTTGGAAAACGAATTTCCAGAAAAATATTCTAAATACTATCTTCATGTTTAATTAAGGAGAATTTTATCACTTCTATGAGAAACTGCCTTCTTGAATAAAATATGGATCTTTTATATGAATACGTGTACCTATGAGCACCTGAGTCGCAGGTATGATTCGCGAGCAGGCTAGCCGTATTATTATTATGTTGACCGCGTCGCATGATCGATTCGTGAGCGGGGAAAAATAGATGCATCTATGGTTCAGACCGATCGACCCTTCGGCAGTGCACCGTTTATTTTTTGTTGGTCCGCGCCGTTCGACCCTCGGCATATTTGTTACGCATGATAAAATGCTGCGTATTTTCCTATGGTTTATACATGTTTATTGGCCTGAGTATATTTTGAATTGCCAGTTTAAAAGAAGGAGAATTTCTATGGAAAATATGGAATAAATTGATATTTATTGATGTTTCTAATCTCAAATTATTTGATTAATTGATTATAATACTCATGTTTAGCTTCACACTTAGTTTAAACTAGACTGACTTGTAGCAAGTGTCAAATTCGACCACTCGTCACTACCTCTCTGAGGTTAGGCGGGATACTTACTAGGTACACGTTGTTTTCGTACTCATAATACACTTCTGTGCATTTTGTTGCACATGCGCCCTCTTTGGAATGTGATTGACATGGAGACTTAGACGTGTTGCATTATCCGGTGGCGTTCCGCATCTGACAGAGTTTCCCTCTATGTATTGTATTTTTATTTAAAATTTCTTGTCCAAATTTTTATTTCGGGCAAGTTTTTGTAGTATTTGTATAAAATTCTTAGAAGTTGATCATGTACTTGTGTCACCGGATTCTGGGGATGTGTTAAGACTATTTTATTAAATTAAATTGATTCTCCGTCGTATTTAATTTACAAGAATTTATTAAATAAATTATGAAATGCAAGAAAAGGGTATGATTTCGAAAGTGTTAAGCAGGAAAAGTATTTCAACAAATTAGGGGTTGGCTTGCCCGACAGTGGTGTCCGGNTGCAAGAAAAGGGTATGATTTCGAAAGTGTTAAGCAGGAAAAGTATTTCAACAAATTAGGGGTTGGCTTGCCCGATAGTGCTGTTCGGCGCCATCATGACCTATGGATTTTGGGTCGTGACATTCAATAGAACTAACAAATTAAACTAACAAAATCAAGTTAAAGCTTATTACAACTAGTTCAAAACCGGTTCTATTTGTCTAGTTCAAAGTATATAAAAGTCAAGGAGTGTTTTGTACAACATCAGCATCACCGTCTGATGAACTTTCATTTACAAGATAGTATGGAGAAGGGACTTGTCGAGGACGGGAAGAACGATCATGGGGAGGACGGGAGGAACGATCAGGGAGAGGACGGAAGGAACGCTCATGTTCAAGTCAAGCCTCTGGCGATGACTCACAAATTAATTTATTCTACAATTATAAATTAATTTAAAAAATTACTTAATTCAAGATAATTATTTTTTCCTAATTACACCAACAGTTAAATTATATTAAATATAATTAATAATAAACTAAAAGTTCAATTTATATCCTAAAAAATCAATTCATATCCAAAAGGTTCAATTCACAAGAACAAATCCTAAAAACTAAAAGTTCAATTCATATCCTACGAGTTTAAACATAAACTAAAAGTTCAATTTATATCGTAGGAGTTTAAACATAAATTAAAAGTTCAATGTTTATCTTACGAGTTTAAACATAAATTAAAAGTTAGGATTATATCCTAAAAATTCAACTCATACCCTAAAAGTTCAATTTATATCCTAAAAAATTCAATTCATATCCAAAAGGTTCAATTCACAAGAACAAATCCTAAAAACTAAAAGTTCAATTCATATCCTACGAGTTTTTCTTTTCGATAAACTGCCACTTTCATTTATCAGAAAATTAACTTTACATAATAGAAGCTGCTGACCAGTTATGTTTCTCTCCTTAGACTATACTGACTTCAAAACAAATCACCTATAAACTATTTCATCCTATACAAGTATTGCTATTGTGCTAAAACAGTACTATAGCTACTACATATAACTATGCAAAACTTGAAACAACATACACTAACAATATCAGCTATCTATGGAAATCTATTCAAATCATCCATGTATCCTTTCCAATTGCTGTGTCTATGACTTTTGATATGGACATATGTAGTGATTTCTCTGCATATTTGCTCAGCTGATGAACGACCATTTTGAAATCTGAGCAGGTTCCTATCTCTCCATAAGATGTACACCATCATGCTGAACACTGCTACAATTATGTTGTTAATTCCCTTCTTCTTCTTTGCATGATTCACCACCCATTGTATCTCTTCATCCCACATTTGAATTTGTCTTTAAGTTCCCATCCAGGTTAGCATCCTCTTCCATATAGCACTGGTGTATGAACATTCAAAGAATAAATGCTCAAACACCTCATCTGCCTGACCACAAAAGACACATGCTTGGGTAACTTGGATACCAATCTTCTGCAGCCTATCTATTGTAGATAATCTTCTTTGTATGGCTAGCCACAAATTGAATTTGTGTCTAGGGTGCATATGAGGATGAAGTATCAAACTTTTCCAAGAAACCTTCTTATTCTGAGGAGTTTGTAAGTTATAGAGTTTCTGAATGCTAAATTTACCATATGGTTTTTGCAATGCCTTCAATCTTTCCTGCAAAGATCCTTGCAAGCTTGGTAAGCTCAATATAAACTCCCTTTGTTCAATGATCTTCCTTAATACCCAAGCAGCACTCTTAGGTATGGGCATACTATCAATACTCCTATTATTTATATAATAAGCACGGATACACCTAATCTATAAACAGTCTTTTTTCATTGTAATTGCCCACAAGTGTTTCACTATTGCAGCTTTGTTCCATCTACATAGATTAATCACATTCAAACCTCCCAGTGATTGTGGTAAACAAACTCTGTCCCATGCTACCAGAGCTCTTTTTGATATATCTGCTTGCCTTGTCCACAAATAGGTTCTGCATATTGCCTCTATCATCTTGGCTATCTTCTTTCGCAGCATGAAAATCTGAGCCCAATAAGCTTGCATCCCAAAGATAACTGACTTAATGAGTTATAATCTTCCAGAGTATGATAATAACTTTGATGTCCAACATCTTATTCTTGCAGTGATCTTCTCAACTAATGGCCAGCATTGTTGAATAGATAGATTTTTAGGAGCTAAGGGAACTCCTAGATATTTGAATGGCAATCTTCCTTCACTATACCCCAACTCCTATAAAATCAGTTGCTTCATCCTCTCATTTGTGCCTGCTATGTATACTGAGCTCTTTTCTGGATTTTCCTGAAGTCCTAATTCCTTTGAGAATTTCAGAAAAGCATTCTGCATTAGTTTAATTGAGTCCAGATCAGCTCTATAAAACATTAATAAGTCATCTGCAAAGCACACATGCATCACACCTATCCTTTTACATCTTGGATGGAAATGAAACTTTTTATTTAAAGCCAGTTGGTTGAACTCCCTTTGTAAATACTCCATTGCTTCCACAAATAAGTAAGGTGACATAGGGTCACCTTGCCTTATCCCCCTCTTCTCTTTAAAAGGTTTAGTGAGTCCTCCATTTAAGTTCAAAGAGTATGAGACAGTTGATAGACATTCCATAATCCAACATATAAATATCTGTGGAAACCCCAGCTCTATCAGTACTCTTTTCAAGTAGAACCAATCCAAGGTATCATATGCTTTCCTAAGGTCCACCTTTAAGATGCATCTTGTAGACATTCCTTTCCTAGAATAACCTTTGAACAATTCATGAGTGAATAGGATGTTGTCAGTTATGTTTCTGCCCTCAATAAATGTTGATTGAGAGTCCGCTACTAGGTAATTCATTACTGCTTTTAACCTGCCAGTGATGATCTTTGTAATTATCTTGTACATAGTTGTGCAACAAGCTATTGGCCTAAAGTCCTTAACCTGTGTAGGATTAGAAACTTTAGGTATTAGAGTAATAGCAGTGTTGTTGATGGCCTTTGGTAGCTTCCCTGTAATAAAGAATTCATGTACATCAGCTATCACATCTTCTTTAATCAACTCCCAATGTTGTGTGAAAAACTCTACTAGAAAACCATCCACTCCAGGGGCTTTGTCAGTAGGCATGCTTTTGATAGCTTCCATTATCTCCTCAACAGTGACTGCTTTGATTAACTCCAGTTGTTGATGTCTTGTGAGGCATGGTCCTTGTTTAATCACCTCAGCATCTAGGCAAGGATGCTTTGTTGATGCCTCTCCCATCAATTTCTTAAAGAAGTCCAGAAATTGCTCCTCTATCATCCTAGGATCAGTCAGTTTAATACTTGCATCATTATGAATAGAGACAATATTATTAGTGTTAGTGCGCAGCTTCTATTGGGCATGGAAGTATTTGGTGTTTGCATCTCCATGTTGTATCCATATAGCTCTAGATTTCTGCCTTAATACCTGCTCCTCAATACTGCTTCATTTCTCCACTTCTATCAGAATTTCCTTTTCTTGGTCTATGAGATCTTGTCTTAAAGGCTTCATAGATAATTGATGTTGAACCAACTTTTGTTGATAAGATGCCATATACCTGTTTAAACCTTTCAATGTCTCATTCAACCTTCTTAGTTTATACCATGTTCTTGCCCTACCAATATCTCTATCATTCTGCATCCATATGTCTTTCACTATCCCTTTATACTCAGGATGATGAAGCACATTATGGTACGGTCTGAAAGGATTTGGATGCAACCATTTCTGAATCAAACCAGATTGACAATTCATCAGGATAGGAGTATGATCTGAAACTTCAGGATTTAAGTATTCTGCTTCTATGTGCTCATTTGTCATTATCCAGTTGAAATTCCAAAATGCCCAATCTATCTTGCTATACACCCTTGCATTTTCATCCCTTTTGTTGCACCATGTATAATACCATTGTGTGCTCTTCAAAGGTGTGTGTTGCATATTATCTAAGAACTCCTTGAAATCTTGCACTTCTGTCATTGTTATATGAGCTCCAATTATATCATCTACTTGTAAGCTATTATTAAAATCCCCACTGATTAGCCATTCACTAGTAATAATGGATCCAATGTGTCACGCCCAAAACTAGGGGAGGCACGACTGGCACTCGATATTGTATTCGATCGAGTTAGCCACTAAACATACTAGCTAACTAAACTGGGGGCCCAACAGATCGAGCAATACAACATCTGAAATACTAAGCATGGACCGTTAAGGTCATGACCTGAATAACAATAAGCCTTATAAAAAAAGGTAGACAAGCCAAAATAATAAAGTACTAGCTGGCCGACGAGGCTACGACTGAAGACATATATGCCTACACACATA
>ML275748.1:0-47879 GCA_005239495.1 Nicotiana undulata
AGCAGCTTGTGCAGTCTCGCGAAAATGTCTATATCTCTCTACTCCGATGTTGTATTGATAAACAGTTTAATGCGTTGTAAACTAGACTCATAGATCTTCAATTTGATGGGTATATTACCCTGTAATTCATAGTATACTGGGAGAAAAGCTTAATAACATTTGACCTAAAGTTTAAGTAACACTATGAACCTAAGTTGCGACAACTCTTGTCGACTTTTGTTTGATAACTCGTTTGACTTCAAGACTATGATNATCTCAAATATAATATCTTCTCATGTTTATGTCGATTAACTTATGGCATGAGCCAACATACGTGAATATGGGTTGTAACAGTGCTGCAACCAAATGGACTGAGGATTGTCAAAAGGCCTTCGACAGAATCAAGAAGTATCTCTCAACACCACCAGTCTTGGTACCCCCAGAGCCGGGTAAACTCTTATTACTCTACTTGGCTGTATCAAACGGAGCTTTCGGTTGTGTTCTCGGGCAACATGATGAAACAAGAAGGAAGGAGCAAGCAATTTACTATCTCAGCAAGAAGTTCACCCTGTATGAGGCCCGGTATTCTCTATTAGAGTGCACCTGTTGTGCTTTGAATTGGGTTGCACAGAAGCTGAGGCATTATTTCTACGCCTACACAACGTACCTCATATCGAGGATGGATCCGCTCAAGCACATCTTTCAGAAACCTATGCCCACTGGCAAGCTGGCTAAATGGCAGATCCTGTTAAGTGAGTTCGACATCATTTACGTAACTCAGAAGGCAGTCAAGGGACAAGCATTAGCCGATCATCTTGCTGAGAATCCCGTGGATGGAGAATACGAACCTTTAAAAACGTATTTCCCTGATGAGGAGGTATCATTCGTAGGAGAGGACATTGCAGAATCCTACGACGGTTGGAGGATGTTCTTTGATGGGGACGCAAACTTCAAAGGCGTGGGTATTGGAGCAGTCTTAATTTCAGAAATGTGTCAGCACTACCCGGTATCCGCCAAACTTAGGTTCCCCTGCACCAACAACATGGCCGAATATGAGGCCTGCATCCTAGGGCTCAACTTGGCTATCGACATGAATGTTCAAGAATTATTAGTGATTGGGGATTCAGACTTATTAATACACCAAGTTCAAGGAGAATGGGCGACCAAGAATTCCAAGATACTGCCATACCTACATCGTGTGCAGGAATTGAGAAGGAGGTTCACGAAGATTGAATTTCGGCATGTTCCCAGAATCCATAATGAGCTCGCCGACGCACTGGCCACCTTGTCATCCATGATCCAGCATCTAGATAAGAATTTAATTGATCCTATCCCGGTAGGGATTCACACTCAGCCAGCTTACTGTGCACACGTTGAAGAAGAAGCAGATGGAAAGCCTTGGTTTCATGATATTAAGGAGTACTTGGCGGAGGGAGAGTACCCAGAGCTTGCAAACGCCACTCAAAAGCGCACTCTACGAAGATTATCAAACAACTTCTTTCACAGCAGAGGAATCCTATATAGGAGGACTCCCGATATGGGTTTGCTATGATGTGCCGAAGCAAAGGAAGCAACGAAGCTGTTGGAGGAAATACATGCTGGTACATGCGGTCCTTATATGAACGGGTTTGTTCTAGCAAAAAAGATTCTTCGGGCTGGTTATTTCTGGATGACCATGGAAACAGACTGCATCCAGTATGTCCGCAAATGCCATCGGTGTCAAATACATGGGGATATGATAAAGGTACCTCCCAGCGAGCTTAATGCAACAAGCTCAACCTGGCCGTTCATCGCTTGGGGCATGGATGTTATTGGACCAATCGAGCCTGCTGCCTCCAATGGACACAGGTTCATTCTGGTTTCCATTGACTATTTCACCAAATGGGTCGAATCCGCATCCTACAAAGCAGTTACTAAGAAAGCGGTAGCCGACTTTGTCCGCGATCACATTGTTTGTCGGTTTGGAGTTCCAGAGTCAATCATCACCGATAATGGTTCCAATCTCAACAGTGATTTGATGAAAGTAATGTGTGAAACCTTCAAGATCAAGCACAAGAATTCTACAGCATACAGACTTCAAATGAACGGAGCCGTCGAGGATGCCAATAAGAACATCAAGAAGATATTAAGAAAGATGATAGAAAAGCACAAGCAATGGCAGAGAAGTTATCATTCTCTCTGTTAGGGTATCGCACCACGGTTCGCACATCAACCGGGGAAACTCCTTACATGTTGGTATACGGCACGAAATCCGTCATTCCAGCTGAAGTTGAAATTCCATCCCTGAGAATTATACAAGAAGCTGAACTCAGCGACGCAGAATGGGTAGGAAGCCGTTATGAGCAGTTGGCCCTCATAGACGGAAAGAGAATGAACGCGGTTTGTCATGGTCAGCTATATCAGAAAAGAATAACTAGATCCTTCAATAAGAAAGTCAAACCAAGACGATTCACAATGGGGCAGCTGGTGTTAAAGAAAATCTTTCCTCATCAAGACGAAGAAAAAGGGAAATTCTCTCCTAATTGGCAAGGCCCGTACATGGTTCACCGAGTGGCACTCATACTGGCGGAAATGGATGGAGAAGTTTAGCCTAAACCAATCAATTCAGATGCAGTCAAGCGCTACTATGTGTAATTGTTATGCTTCTATCAATGTTGTAAAATGAACTATGCCTGACCTGATTCCCGTTTAAGAGGGGATACGTAGGCAGCCCTGTAGGTTCGGTCACATTCTAATAAAATTTCATTTTCCCCACAAATGGAAACTAGGGCAGAATTTTGAGGAGGGACCTCAAAATTCCGAAGCAAGTTCAGACAAGCATCGCACCAGTAATAGCTAGAAGCCTTCACCCATCAAACTGGGGCAAAGGTTGAGGAGGAACTCTCAAATGTCCGCAGAAATAGAGGTTGCAATGTCTTGAACCGCGTCACGGTCGTCAGTTCATCCAAATAAAACTATGCTTTCTATATGTCATATCATATTTTATAAAACCATGCATATTTATTTTCTCAAAAAACAATTTGTTTTAGCAACGCTACCCCTGGGGTACAAACAAAGTCATCATCATCAAGCAGATAGGCCGATCCGAGCCAGCGGGGATACAAACTAACCTTCCCCTTTACAGAACTCACAATTTTTCTTTGCATGCAGGCACGAATACGGAAAAAGCCCAAGACATCCCAATATCCCCATAAGACGCACGCTTCTCAAGGATACACCCTCAAATTCATTGCACATGCCAAACACTTACTACTATCATCATTGAAAACGATGCTTCATTCACAACAGTCGTATCATCGCACTTTATCATCAGCTAAGAACTTTTACTATCACTTTATTTTCTGCATTGCATGAGGCTACTTTTCTGCCTCTCGAGACTAAGCTCTGTCTCCATCTTGCATGAGGTTAAGCTCTACCTCCATCTGCATTCGCATTTGCATGAGGCTACTTTTCTGCCTCTCGAGACTAAACTCTGTCTCCATCTTGCATGAGGTTAAGCTCTACCTCCATCTTCATTCGCATCTTCGCATGAGGCTACTTTCTGCCTTCCGAGACTAAGCTCTGTCTCCGTCTTGCATGAGGTTAAGCTCTACCTGCATTCACATCTTCGCATAAGGCTACTTTTTGCCTTCCGAGACTAAGATCTGTCTCCGTCTTGCATGAGGTTAAGCTCTACCTCCATCTGCATTCGCATTTTTGCATAAGGATACTTTCTGCCTTCCGAGACTAAGCTCTGTCTCCATCTTGCATGAGGTTAAGCTCTACCTCCATCTGCATTCGCATTTTTGCATAAGGATACTTTCTGCCTTCCGAGACTAAGCTCTGTCTCCATCTTGCATGAGGTTAAGCTCTACCTCCATCTGCATTCACATTGCACAAGGCTACTTTCTGCCTTTTGAGACTAAGCATTGTCTCTCTGCATTTTTCTCACATTGGATAAGGCTAACTTCTGCCTTCCGGGGTTAAGCTCTACCTCCATCTGCATTTAGTTCTTACATAAGGCTGTCCTTCTGCCTTCCGAGGTTCCATGCTACCTCTCTCCGCGTCTTATTACACTACTCTAAGCTCCCTTTCTACCTTTCCAAAGCAGTCATCTTTCGTTACGTCATTTATTTACGCTTTCTTTCGGGCTAAGCTCTGCCCACTTTCTTTCCGCAAATCGCAAGACTAAGTTCTGTCTTGTCAACATCATACTATTGCATCCTTCATGGGCTGAAATATCACCAGCTTGTCCAAAAGGCGTCATCATTCAGAGGCACCATCTTCATGGCCCGAGAACATCAATTCATAGCCTGCAGATCTCTTATATCCAACTTGCATATCATTATTCAAAGGCATCATGGTTCGAAGGCACCATCCTCATGGCCCGAGAACATCATTTCATAGCCCGCGAATCCCGCACTAAGCGATTCATTGCCCAGTACATCATGGTCTAATGACATCATCCTAACTGTCCGAAGACAACATCCATAGTCCTACGGGAACTTGCATCATGTTTATATTATGCACAGTATACGTTCGTTCTTTATTTGCAGGTAACCCGACCGGAACAGCCAACCAGGCAGGAGCAGACCGCTCTAGTTCTTCGACACAACCCCGAAAGATCTTCGTATTCTTATCCCACCATGCACCTTGTGTCCGTTCTTGTAAAACATCGTCGGTATATTTCGCCGATGATTTCGGAACTACATGCGGCCTGATTCCTGTAAAACGAGGGATATGTAGGCAGCTCAAAAACCAGGGTGCGGCCGAACTCTGATGCCTTTCACTCTGTGTTGTATCTCTTTTAAAAGTTCGCTCTACTCCTCTAGTCTTTTAATCACAGAATCTTTGAAGCTATGCATTTACTTCCTCTTTGTCGGAATTGTATCTGATTCTTGTCCTATTATGTCTTCAAACTAATGGGTTTCAGAGTTACACCACTCTGCTCAAAATCATGCTTTTTTGAATTTGTTTTTGTAACAATTTTACCTACTCCCGTTATTACAACTCTCTTTGAACTGCTGACT
The DNA here is from genome assembly GCA_005239495.1 of Nicotiana undulata. Taxonomy (NCBI): domain Eukaryota; kingdom Viridiplantae; phylum Streptophyta; class Magnoliopsida; order Solanales; family Solanaceae; genus Nicotiana; species Nicotiana undulata. The sequence continues at coordinate 4,989 of ML275748.1, forward strand.
GTTACTCTACTTAAGCTACTGTACCTTTTAAGTCACTTCTCTTTTGAATCATTATCTTATCTCAAAATCATGCTTTAATGAGAATTCTGAGGCGCTGTGTACTTCTAAATCCTATTGCTCCCTCTAAACTACTGCATTTCTGAAATTCAATCATTCCTTTGAATTACTCAGTCTTAACTGAACTTTCTGCTTTCACTACTAAGTTTTCAAACATATTCTCTCACTAAAACTGTCAGAATTTACTGATTTTCAACTTAGAAATTCTTGTTTTAAATTCCTGTCATTGAGACTTAAGTGCGTTTAAGACGTGCCAATTATATGTCTACTTGTGGAGGTATCTATGAGCCTTTATTTGTCTTTATATGTTCCCCCATACGTGCAGTCCTACTTGTTTTTTTGTATGTCGCTTAGTATTTTGACCTTTGAACCTAAGGGTTCTGCCTAGTTCCTGCCTTGTAGGATTAGTGGTCCTAAACACCCTCCAGGACTAATAGGATGGGACGGGTAATGGCACACAATAAGATTTCGTGACCAACACATGCGTTTTAAATAACCTTACGGGGTGGGAAGGGCAGAATATGGATATGATGACTGGTGCGCTAATACCACGTGTAGCCGCCTCCTCGAGGTGTGACATGCCCGGTATTTCATTGAAGTGATCCGTATTACTTTAAACCTAGGACACTTCTTTTCAAATGTTTATGTTATTCAAAAACCTTTAAAGATTTTCATGCTTGTTTTGAATCCCCTCATATGTGAACTTTATTTGTTACTTGCTCGCCGTCCAAATTCAGAAAACTTATTGGCTGACACCTACAGTTGTGGATCCTGAGGGGTGCCTAATACCTTCCCCTTGGAATAATTTCAAGCCCTTACCCAATCTCTGGCGACGCAAACTAGTTCATGAGTTTCTCAACTCTAGGTGCCCTAACGCACCATAAAAATCGTTAGGTGGCGACTCTTCCTTAAACCTCTTCCTTTAAGGAGTTGTACAGAATGTCATCAACTCGATCTCTCTGTACCTAACCCGTGCGATAGAAAAAGAGGGCGCGACACCTACATCCCTGACATGTTTGCTCAACCTGAGAATGCAAGAGAATGGGTTGAGCTCTTTGATAATCTGACTGAAGAGAAATTCCAATGGATGTTCGAATGGTTTCCAACAGAAGATTTCATCGCCCGGTCCAGAGATGCACCATTCCTGATACTGATTGGTCTGGGAGGAACATACCCTTACGTCCCTCTCCGGGTTATGAGACAAGCAGGTAGGAAGAAAGTATTACCAAGGGTCGACGAGATGAGCCATTTGCGAGCTGACTTCCAAAATGATGACAGTCCTCACAAGTGCCAATCCCAACACATGTGGCACTACAAGATCGTAATGGAGAAAGAAGCCATTGAGCCTGACAGATATAACGCCGGTTGCTCCCTTTTCTATTTGGGATGGTTGGAAGACAATTGGGATGGTCTGGACAAGCCAGGGTTTGTTCGAGGCCACATGATTATAGATGAAAAGGCTGAGGCGCAGGTCAAATACAACCAACTGCGCAAAAGGATCCGTGAATGCGAGAGCGAGCACCGAGAAATACATGAGTCCAACAAGAAGCTAGTTGAGGAATGGAAACACATGTACATCAGTACCAACAAGAGGCTAGGGTACTTAGTGCGATGCATAGTCGAGGTGGAAGGCAAATTCATCAAAAGGGTTGAGGATTGTGTAAAGGATGAAGGGACCGAAGGTGGACATCTATCCAGAGCGTACCTACTGCAAGGACTTCGCAAGCTGGGGAATCTGTTCGAGGGAGCCAAGAATGCCGAGTCTGGGGAAGGCCCTTTCTGGGACCAAGTAGATAGGAATTTACTTTTTCGCTTTATTAATGTAGTAAGGTCAATGGCAATTAGTGACCTTTATTTCTTGTTTATTTAGTGTCATTTTGGGATTCATCTATTTTTTATCAATGAAATGAGGCAATAGCTTTTGAAGTTCTCCAAATCAATTTGTCTCTAGGCCTACCTTAGGCACAAAGAGGTTCCCAAATTAGGACGCGCTTTACATTCTCGTACTATGTGTTTAAATACTGCAATACTTTTTAATAATCCTCGCTAAATTGACTACCTTTTGTTTTTATTTTCTTTCTTTTATTCCCCTCCCCAAAGGTTAGTTCGTGCACTCTGGCATCATCATCTTATCTCACAAGATCCAGGGCCCTCCACCCACTCCTCCTCCTAGTCCTCCTAAAGGCAAAGGCAAAAATAAAATGGAAGATTCAAGCAACATCAGAAAGGAAAACACGATTGAACGGATAGAGGCCACTGATGGCCAGGTGATACGCTCAATTTACACCTGAAAATAGGGTAAGCGATCGTTGTCAAATATAGTAACCCAACAAGGTTGGGGTCGAATCCCACAGAGAACAATATGAGGGCGTTTAGTAATGCTAGAGAATTATTACTTATCGTGCAGTGCCAAACAAATACGATTTGGGTTTTTGATAATTGTTTATAACTAAATGCGAAAATATAAACTAGCCTAGAAAGCAATTAAAATGATCGATGTCAACAAGTATCGATGCTTCGGGTATTACACTCGAGTAACGATCCAATGTATTTCACGATTTTACAAATATGAGCGGGTAATGTTAATTAGCCACGGATAACATTTCTTAATTAGCTTTTCCCAAAGACTAACAAGACTTCCTAATTGAATTATCCCTAACCCAATTAGGAGATTAAGCACTTCCGAGTTTGGCTACAAGTAGTTCAATCCTATCCCTAGGTAGAATCTATAAAATGAGGGTTAAATCCTCAAGTTCTTGTTAATTAATCTTTCCCAACCCCAAATAATCTTTTCCAAAACTAATTCGGAGTTAATGGGCGAGTCCTAGGGTTAGCTAATCCCTTTGGAAACATTAAAGAACAAGAATAATTAAAATAACAAACACCCACTTCACAAATATATGAAAATCATTCAATACATAAGCACAACAAGGTATTTAATCCACACTTTAAACATGAATATTCCCATAAACCATATTCAAGTGTTGGAAAAATACTACACACTTAGATATTCAATACAAAACAAGGAAATGAAGAAATAAACATAAATGGGTAAGAAATCCTTAACCACAATGGTGAAATCTTCAAGACCCAAGTGTGTGTGCAAAGCCCTAGCTTCAAAACTTGTTCTTCTCTACTCAAAATATATTTACAAAGCTGAAGAAATGTCCAAAGATCGATCTCTAATAGATGCCTAAGATGTTGCCAAGGTATGCTTTTTATAGAGGGCCAAAAATTCGAGTGAAAAGTGGACAAAAACACCCCTGTCGGGCTGATATGCGATCGCATTCCTGTCGCATAACAGGGATGCGATTCGCATCTTCACTTTCTCCATCGCACATCAAAACCCTAGGTCCCAGAGGTTCGTCTCATTTGAGAGATGCGATCCGCATTAGTGATGTGCGATCGCATTTGTGCGTCACATTTACAATGTAGCTTCGGGCATCAGATGGTGATGCGATTCAAATGCGAACCGCATTTTACGTATGCGGTCGCATATTTGACCGCATTTCGCTCCTTAAACTTGTCTCAACTCTTTGTTGCGGTATGCGATAACTAGGCTCGAAATGCGATTCGCATGTTGCATATGCGATCGCATTCGGCCATTGTTCCCCTCTTTTCTCTTCTTTACTCTCTTTTGCTCAATTTCACTCCAATTTGGCCTTAATCACTTCATGGCATCATTTTCCTGCAAATAGAGCAATTATACACTGATAATAACCTCAAATACCTATTGAGCAACATAAAATCTACTGAAAAGAGGCCAAAATGAGTGGTAAAATCGCCACTCATCACCAGGGTATTCGGGTTCCAAATGAGAATATATCACAGCTTGAATAGAAGTTGTTGTAGTTCCAAGAAGAGTTTGATCAGTTTCGAAATTTGGCAAACCTGTCATTCACCCTCAATGTCCCAGACGTCAACCTCCCAAACCCACAAAATCCTACACCTCCTAAAAATATCCCAAAACAGCAGAATCATCCCGCACCTCACCATCACGCCACTCAACCAAAGAACCAATGTAACACCTGCCATATCCTAAATAACACTCCACTACTTATCCCAGAACCTCAGAACTCCACAAACAACCATATCTACACCCATGCACCAGGCCACCATAACAATCCTATCTACGTGGAGACCATGCCACACTCCACTCCACATATCGCATACACACATGAGTCTGATGAAAAGGATATGCTTATCAGGAACATGGCCGAGGAACTAAAGAAGCTGACCAACCGGGTTAAAGGCATTGAGGGAAGTAGGGGAGTCAAATGGCTGAACTATGAGGACCTCTGCATACAACCTGATGTCGAATTTCCTAAGGGGTACAAACCTCCTAAGTTCGAAATGTTTGATGGTACAGGTGATCCAAGGGTCCATCTGAGGACTTGTTGTGACAAGCTGGTTGGAGTAGGGAATAATGAAAGGATCTGCATGAAGCTATTTATGAGGAGTTTGAAGGGAGATGCCTTGTCTTGGTACATCAGCCAAGATCCCAAGAAGTGGTCAAACTGGATGAGCATCGCATCTGACTTCATAGACATGTTCAGATTTAATAAAGAGAAGGCACCAGACGTGTTCTACACCAAGAATTTGAAGAAGAAGCCCATAGAGACATTTTGCGAGTATGCTACTCGCTGGAGGTCTGAAGCTGCTAAGGTCAGACCCGCCTTAGAGGAGGAGAAAATGAACAAGTTCTTTGTCCGAGCTCAGGACCCGCAATACTATGAATGATTGATGATGATTGAGAACCACAAGTTCTCCAACATCATCAGATTGGGTGAAATGATTATGGAAGGTATTAAAAGTGGTATGGTCACGAATTTTGTAGCCTTGCAAGCTACGAATAAGGCTTTATAGTCCGGTGGTGTGTCCAAGAAAAGGGATGTGGGAGCCGTGATGGTTGCACAGAGAACCAAATCTCCCCTCAAATACCAAACTTACCCAACACCTCCACTCACATATCAACCAACCCCAAATTACAAAGCACCCTCACCCTCATACCAAGATCCACCACCAACTTATCAATCATCTTCACCACCTACATATCAACTTGCTTCACCCAGATACTGCCAGCCCGCTCCTGCTTACAACACCAACAACTCTCAGCCATCTTTTTATCAATCACCTCCCGCACGCCAAAACTTCCCTAGACCCCGACCTAATTTTGATCGCAGACCTCCAAAACAATATACCTCCATCGCCGAACCTATCAACCAGATATATGAGAAGCTAAAGGTTGCTGGTTATGTCACACCCATCCCTGCTACACCCCTGAGAATCCTTCTCAGTGGGCTTACCCAAAAAAGTCATGTGCATACCACTCCGGCATGAAATGACACACCATCGAAGAATGTTGTTCTTTGAAAGATAAGATACAGTCCTTGACTGACAACAAGATCATTTTTGCGAAAGAATCCTCTCCAAACATCCGCAACAATCCTCTTTCAGACCATAAGGGTAAAGGTATCCATATGATTAAAATAGAAGATGACTAGGATCCCGAGGGATCAATCGGGTTGATCGTGGAAGGCGATGAACCAAAGAAACCGGCAGTTACTCTCAATCCAATCATAGTCCAGATTCAGCCGGCTGAGGATGCTGAGGTAGACATGTTTGTGCCTCTTGAGTTTGAAACTGAGTCACCCTCAAAGACACCGGCACCAATTAAGGTTGAATTCGTGTCTCCGGCAAATGCACCCGCACCATTTGAGGTTGTGGTCTTTCCACCTAAGACACATATTCCATTCAAAGTAAGGGTAGCAGCGCCGATCACAGTAGTGATATCAACCACACCGCCCTTCTATACCAATGATGTAGCATGGAATTATACAGCCGAGGCAAGAAGGAAAGGAAAAGTCAAGACTGAAGAGGCTACTACAGCATAGGGTATGACAAGAACTGGTAGAGTCTATACCCTTGAACATCTGGCGGAATCAAGCAAGCATGCTTCTAATCGACCACCCATTATCGAGACAGGTCCGGACGATATTTGAAAGAAAGTACAGGCTAAGGAGTATTCAGTCATCGACCAGCTGAACAAGACGCCAACACGGATATCCATTCTTTCTTTGCTATAAAATTCTGAGACGTACATGAGTGCTTTGCTAAAAGTGCTGAATGAAGCATATTTGCCGAACAATATCACTAGCGGGGAAATGGCCAATATGGTAGGCCAAGTGTTGGAAAGCCATAAGATCACCTTTCATGAAGAAGAGCTGCCACTTGAAGGGCTGGGTCACAACAAAGCACTGCACATCACCGCGCAGTGCGAAGACTATTTCATCACCAGAATTATGATCGACGGAGGATCCAGTCTTAATATCTGTCCGTTGATAACGCTCAAGAAGCTGGGCAAAGGGCTGCATGAGATAAAGGGTGGAGCAATCAATGAAAAGGCTTTTGATGGTTCTTAGAGGTCCACCATTGGTGAGATCGGTCTGTGCCTGCAAATGGGACCAACTTGGTTCAAGGTCGACTTCCAAGTAATAGATGTACCATCGTCCTACAACTTGCTATTAGGAAGACCATGGATCCATGCTGCTGGGGCCGTAGCATCAACGCTGCATCAGGCAGTGAAGTTCGAATAGAATCACCAGGAAGTGATCATTCACGGCGATGGTAGCAACCCTATTTACAATTGTCAAACTATTCCGGCAATCCAGGGGAGAAGAAAGCTAGGTGGAGAAACTTAACACCACATTGAAGGAGTCAATGCCATTGATAAGGACAAATGGTGGGATAGCAAGATCGCAAGCATGATGAATTGGCAGGGGTATGAGCCAGGTAAAGGGCTCGGCAAGAACCTCCAAGGGATCTCCAAACCTATCAAGCTCAAGAAACACGACACCACTTTCGGTTTAGGATATGAGTACACTTGGGAAGAAATCAAGAGTTGGTCGCCGCCATGGCGTGGTCCTTACTACCCACTGGAGCATCCGATACCATGCCTGGAGCAGACGTTTCACCAAGATGGCATTATTTATGGGACAGAGGAAGAGGAAGCACTTGCCCCATTGAGAAATTTATTCCTAGAGGACAATGATATGGAATGTTGCGTTATTCTCGAGGAGGAGGGGGAGGAAAGCCCTTCCATTCAGGCCGTAAGCAGAGGGGCATATCTCAAGAATTGGACCGTCAGAACAGCCAAAGCCTGACGAGCCTCGAGCTAGCAAGGCTAAAACAAGCATTGTTCATTGTTTTTCTTTACTAAATGATTTTCTTTTCGCATTTTTCAATTCCTGCAATAAGACCTTCAATGTTCAAAACAATTATTCAATTTATCAAAAGCATTTTTAATTTTCTTATGAATCAATATTTATTGCTATCGTTTTTCTCTCATTACTTTATATATAGCATTACTATGAACCAATGACTGTGACATGCAACAAGGCAATGCAACAAACGGACATTGATTCGGAAGAAGATGATATACCCGACGAGATTATCAAAGAAGTTGAGAATTTTGAGAACAGACCTAAGTCCAACCTGGACGAGAATTGTGAACTTAGGAGACTCAGAAAATGTCAAGGAAACTCGCATCAGCATTCATTTGTCGCCGTTAGAGAAGAAAGAATACACAAAATTTCTAAAGGAGTATGAGGACATATTCGCCTGGTCGTATGATGACATGACTAGTCTGAGTACATCTATTGTGGCTCACAAACCGCCAACCAATCTAATGTATCCGCCGGTAAAGCAAAAGCTAAGAAAGTTCAAACCTGATATGAGCTTAAAAATCAAGGAAAAAGTCACCAAGCAAATCAACGCTAAGGTTCTCAGGGTAGTGGAATACCCGACATGGTTAGCCAACATTGTGACAGCACCAAAGAAAGATAGGAAGGTTAGAGTCTGTGTTGACTACCGGGATCTCAATCGGGCCAGTCCGAAGGACGACTTCCCTTTGCCAAATATACACATCCTCATTGACAATTGCGCCAAGCAGGAGCTATAGTCATTCGTGGATTGCTTCGCTGGTTACCATCAGATCTGGATGGATGAGGAAGATGCTGAGAAGACGACTTTCATTACTCCATGGGGAGTATATTGCTACAAGATGATGTCGTTCAGCCTAAAGAATGCAGGGGCCACCTACATGAGGGCTATGACCACTATATTCCATGATATGATACACAAAGGGATTGAGGTATATGTGGATGATGTAATTATCAAATCCAAGAAATACACTGATCACATAGCAGACTTGAAGAAGTTCTTCAATAGGTTGCGAAAATACAATTTGATGCTGAATCCCGTGAAGTGTGCATTCGGGGTTCCTGCCGGTAAATTGCTGGGGTTTATTGTCATCCGCCGAGGGATAGAACTAGATCCGTCAAAGGTCAAAGCCATTCAAGAATTACCAGCGCCAAAGAACAAGAAAGATGTGATGAGTTTCTTGGGACGACTTAACTATATCAGCCGGTTCATGGCACAGTCTACAGTCATCTGTGAGCCGATCTTCAAGATGCTGAAGAAGGATGCCGCAACCAAATGGACTGATGATTTCCAAAGGGCTTTCGACAAAATTAAGGAATACCTGTAAACACCAGTAGTCCTAGTACCACCTGAGCTAGGTAGACCCTTGTTACTCTACCTTAAAGTGTTAGATGGAGCCTTCGGCTGCGTTCTGGGGCAGCACGATGAAACGGGAAGGAAGGATCAAGCTATTTATTATCTCAGCAAGAAGTTCACTCCATATGAGGCTCGGTATTCTCTACTAGAATGCACCTGCTGTGCTTTGACTTGGGTAGCCTAGAAGCTGAGGCACTACTTCTGTGCATACACAACATATCTTATATCAAGGATGGATCCCTTGAAATACATCTTTCAGAATCCCATGCCCACTGGCAAGCTGGCCAAGTGGAAAATACTACTAAGCGAGTTCGACATTATCTATGTGACTCAGAAAGTGGTCAAGAGACAAGAACTGGCAGACCATCTTGCTGAGAATCCTGTGGATGGAGAATACGAACCCCTAAAAACGTATTTTCCTAATGAAGAGGTATCATTTAAAGGAGAAGACATCGCAGGATCCTGTGATGGTTAGAGAATGTTCTTCGATGGAGCGGCAAATTTCAAGAAAGTTGGCATTGGAGCCGTCCTAATATCAGAAATCAGTCAGCATTATCCGGTATCCGCCAAACTCAGATTCCCCTGCACCAACAATATGGCCGAATATGAAGCTTGTATCTTAGGGCTCAAGATGGCCATTGACATGAACGTCCAGGAGCTGTTAGTGATTGGTGACTCTGATTTGCTAGTACATCAGGTACAAGGAGAGTGATTTCGCCGATGCATTGGCTACTCTGTCATCTATGATTCAACATCTAGACAAGAGTTTCATTGATCCCATTCCAGTGAAGATCCATAACCAACCCGCTTACTATGCCCATGTCGAAGAAGAAGCGGACGAAAAACCTTGGTTTCATGACATCAAGGAATATTTGGCAAAAGGAGAGTACCTAGAACTTGCAAATCTTACTCAAAAACACACACTTCGGAGACTATCCAACAACTTCTTTCATAGCAGAGGACTCCTGTATAGGAGGATTCCAAATTTGGGATTATTAAGATGTGTCGACGCAAGGGAAGCATCCAAGCTACTAGAGGAAATTCATGCTGGGACCCGCAGCCCGCAGCCCGCATATGAATGGGTTTGTTTTAGCAAAGAAGATACTCAGGGCTGGTTACTTTTGGATGACTATGGAAACGGACTGCATCCAGTATGTCTGAAAATTCCACCACTGTCAGGTACACGCAGATATGATAAATGTGCCTCCAAACGAGCTTAATGCAACGAGCTCACCATGGTCGTTTGCCGCCTGGGGCATGGATGTCATTGGGCCAATCGAGCCTACCGCCTCCAACGGACACAGGTTCATCCTAGTAGCCATCGATTATTTCATCAAATGGGTCGAAGCAGCATCCTACAAAGCAATAACTAAGAAAGTCGTGACAAACTTTGTCCGCGACCGCATTGTTTGTCGATTTAGAATTCCAGAGTCGATCATCGCCGACAATGGTTCCAACCTTAACAGTGACCTGATTAAAGCCATGTGCGAGACTTTCAAGATCAGACATAAGAATTCCCCAGCTTACTGACCTTAGATGAATGGAGTTGTAGAGGCGCCAATAAAAACATCAAAAAGATATTGAGGAAAATGATAGAAAAACACAGACAATGGCATGAGAAGTTAACATTCGCTTTACTAGGATATCACACCACGGTTCTCACATCAATAGGGGCAACTCCCTATATGCTGGGTTTTGGTATAGAAGTCGTTATTCTCGCCGAGGTAGAAATTCCTTCCCTAAGGATCATACAAGAAGCTGAGCTCAGTGATGCAGAGTGGGTAAGGAACCGTTATGAGCAATTGACCCTCATAGACGGAAAAAGGATGAATGCAGTATGTCACAGTCAACTTTATCAAAACAGAATGACCCGAGCCTTCAACAAGAGAGTCAAGCCTAGACAGTTCACACCGGGGCAGCTGGTGTTAAAGAAAATCTTTCCACATCAAGATGAGGCCAAAGGGAAGTTCTCTCCCAACTGGCAAGGCCCATACATAGTTCACCGCGTGCTGACGGGAGGAGACCTCATACTTGCAGAAATTGATGCAGAAGTCTGGCCAAAGCCAATCAATTCAGACGCAATCAAGCGCTACTATGTGTAATCTTTATGCTTCTCGATGTTGTAAATTGAACTACGCCTGACCTGATTCCCATTTAAGAGAGGATACGTAGGCAGCCCTATGGGTTCGGTCACAATTCAATAAAATTTTCATTTTCCCCCGCAATTGGAAACTGGGGCAAAATTTTGAGGAGGACCCTCAAAATTCCAAAGCAATTTCAGCCGATCGCCGCACGAGAAACAGTTAGAAACATCAACCCATCAAACTGGGGCAAAATTTTGAGGAGGACCCTCAAAATTTCGTAGCAGGAGAGGCTGCAATGTCTCGAGCCACGTCACGGTCGTCGATTCATATAAAAACTATTTTTTTAAATTAATTATACATTATGTCATACTTTTACAAAATCATGAATACTTATTTTTGAAACAGCTTTGTTTAGCAAACGCTAACCTAATGATACGAACAATATCATCAGATCAAGCCGAACGAGTCAAGCAAAGCTAGTGAGGATACAAACTAACCTTCCCCTTACATAACTCACGGTTTTTCTTTGGATGCAGGCACTAGGGTTGCTACATCCCTAAACATACTGTCCGCCCGGGGACAAACATTATTCAAAATGCGATTCTCAAAACCATTGCACTTGCTGACGTTTGCTAGCAGCACATGCAAATAATGCTCCGTAGTCACATGCTCGCAATAATCACAATGCCACAATCTTCTATCAGCTAAGAAACTCTACTGTCATTTTATTTCTTGCATAAGGCTACCATTCTGCCTTCCGAGGTTAAGCTCTACCTCCCCTGTCATCTTGCATAAGGCTACTATTCTGCCTTCCCTTGCATAAGGCTCCTATTCTACCTTCCAACCTGCATAAGGCTACCCTTCTGCCTTCCAACTTGCATAAGGCTACCATTCTGCCTTCCGAGGTTAAGCTCTACCTCCCCTGCATTCGCATCTTGCATAAGGCTACTATTCTGCCTTCCAAACTGCATAAGGCTACCCTTCTGCCTTCCAACTTGCATAAAGATACCATTATGCCTTCCAACTTTCATAAGGCTACCATTCTGCCTTCCGAGACTAAGCTCTGTCTCCACCTGCATCTGCATTCTTGCATAAGGCTACCATTCTGCCTTCCGAGGTTAAGCTCTACCTCCATATGCATTCGCATATCTGCATAAGGTTACCTTTCTGCCTTTCGAGACTAATCACTATCTCCATCTGTATTTTTGCATAAGGCTACTTTTCTGCCTTTCGAGGCTAAGATCTTCCTCCAATTTACTTTTTGAGACTAAGCGCAGTCTCAAACACTATTTACTTCATTTTCCTTTCGGGCTAAGCTTTTCCCTTCAATACGCAAGACTAAGCTCTGACTTGTCAACATCATACTATTGCATTTCCATGAGCTGAAATATCGCCAACTCGTCCAAAGGTGTCATCGTTCGGAGGCACCATCTTCATTGCCAGAGAACACCATACCATGGCCTGAGGATCTCTTTCAATCCTGCATGTCTGAGTTCTAACATTATAGGGAATTTGTGCTTTGCCTTGTCAATGTCACTTTCAATATGCTTCCGGCTTGTTGCAACCTTCGCATTTCCTGCTGAGATCCCAAGTCTCCAAGTGGGCCCTCTTGTCCACCCACGACCTTGGCTTTTTATCATTATTCAAAAGCGTCATGGTTCAGAGGCACCATCCTCATGGCCCGAGAACATAATTTCATGGCCTGCGAATCCTGCATCAATCAATCCATAGCCCAGGACGTCATGGTCTAAGGACGTCATCCTTAACCGTCCGAAGACATCATTCATAGTCTGACGGGAACTTGCATCATGTTTAAATTATGCATAATATATGCTTGTATCATTTATCTGCAGGTAATCCGGCGAGCAACGACCATCCTAGCAGGAGCGGTCCCGCTCCAGTTCTCCTAAGTACCCCGTAAGCCGCTTATTCATTCAGTCCTATATGTTGCGTCCGTTCATGTAAAAAAATTCATCGGTATACTTCTCTGATGACTCCTGAACTACATACGGCCTGATTCCTGTAAAACCAGGGATATGTAGGCAACTCAGAAACCAGGGTGCGGCCTAAAACCCTTCAATCCATTTCGCTCGGTCAAAATTGGCCATCTTATCTTTACCCGACAACTCTTTCATCCTTCCCGAGTAAAGAGGGGTAGCTGTTGATACCCAATTTTTCCTCAAATTATTTTAAATTTGCATATATACCTTCAAAATCAATTTTTATAATAGTTGGTATTTTTCCATAATTTTTTCACCTTTTTAATCAATTTATTTCTAATTTATCCAGTACTTTTACATCCAATAATTAATCATAAATTGCATTGAAAATAATTTCAAAACATCTCTTGGTTCAATATATCATTTTAATCCTATTAAGATTTAATTATTTCACAAATTAGCCAATTTAGCATTATTTGGCTATAATTACAATAGCTTTGCAATCATAGCCCAATTATACATTCTATGCTATTTTAATTCAATAATTAGTCATTTTATATTTTAAATACTAGTTAATCACCTTAATTTCACCTATTTAGCCTTTATTTCATTTTATGTAATTACTAGCTATTTTTATTAATTATTTATCTAATTTTAATGGGTATTTAACAAATAGCCATCTTTATTTAGCCTAAAGGAAACTTGGTCTCTAACCCAATTAAATAACCCATCAGACCCCCAAGCCCAATATCCTATCTACCCGGCCCAACTAAGAGTCAATCTTGACCGTTGATCAAATTTGATCAACAGTCCACATCTCCCCCTTCCCAATTTAATCCCTAATGATTACCCCCCATTCATTTCCCCGTTCCCATTCTCTCTCAATCGTCTCTCTATCTCCCCCTCTCTATCTCTGGTTCTCTCTAGAACCTTCCACATTCCCTCTTCTCCGATGGACTCTGTCCATCTTCTCCGGCCACCTCCCTTGCCAGAAACCATGGCTTCTCACCATCCCCTAGCCTCTGCCTCATCCCACGCCGGTTTGACACTACCCTGAGGTCCTCAAGTGAACCTGGAGCGGTTCAACTCCCACCTATGGCCTTTCATGCCATTTTCCGGCCATCTCCGGCCGTTCGAGTAAGATCTATAACTTTTCGGCTAAAATCGGTAATCTTTTGAGGTTTTCTTATCTTTCCTGGGTTCTCTTTGAAACCCTAACACTTAAAACTTTCCGATTCTTTTAGATCTATGATAGATCTGTGTATATTCTGAGCTATTCTGTTGTTTTTCTCAAAGATTCTTCGATTTTCTCTAAAATGGCTCTTCGTTTTCAAACTAGGGTTTCATGATCCCTTTTATATGATTTTTTCTATGACTTTTCAGTATTATCCTAAGGTCTCTACTATGTTCTAATGGTTTATTTAAGTTTCTCTATCTTATCTGAGTTGTTGTGTTGAAACCCCTAATTTTTAGTCCTAAACCCTAAGTTCCTGATTTTTTCTTTGATAATATGTGTTTGCATCTCATGAGCTTTATGATTCTATGATATTTTACCCTATGTTGTTCATCTATGTCTCTGATTTTTCTTGCTTTTCCGCTTACATTACTGTTCACTCTGTGATTCATGTGAATCCCTAATTTCATATGATTTCAGTACTAGGGTTTCTGACTTCTTGCCTATTATCTATTTAATTCATGCTAATTTCCTTTAAGTGATGTTATTCCTATTCGAATCCCTGATTCTCCGCAATTTTACTTTGTTAGGGTTCCTGATTTATCTGTTTTGCTTATATTGTGTTCATTACGTTCATGCATAGAAGTATATAGTAATTAGTATTATTTTCTATTAATTGAATCCCTGATTCCTTGTGATTGAAAACAATTACTGATTTCCTATGGGGATATTCTTACTGATTTCCGACCTTTAGTTTATTTCTTACCTTGTTACATGATTAACTTACTGTTAATTGGTTCCTATTTCCGTAATTAGAATCTGACGAACCTAGCCTAATTACCTACTCTATACTTGCACTGTTTGGATATTCCTTTAAGCTATATATGGTATCTTTCCTTATTTGTTACTTACCGTTGGAATAACTCCCTTAATTATGGGAGTACTTGGGCTGATTTCACTCTGATTGATACCAAGTTCCATAATTGTTGATTGATTCTGATTTTTACCTTACTTTTCACCCAACTTTCAAAACTATATATATGCATAGTCTTCCCTCATTAGAGGACACGAACTAATCTGGTTCAATAACTCCCTCTCACAACTAAAACTCTCTATTCTCTCTTTTGTGCTGCTTTTTATTACTCTAAGTTACCCGGTTGCAAGCCAAGGCTAACTATTGCGCATCTCTCACTTCTTACTTTGTATTACTGCCTTCACTTCACTAGTATGTTCTAATTCAAATTTCAGTTCTCAAACCAACATGTTTCTATTACTGTTGCAATTCATTGTGTTTCTGATATGCTTATATTCACTATTTTTTGTTTAACATGTAACTAAAGTCCTGGATTCCATCTAGCATGTCAAGTTATGCTTTACTAACCAGCATGTCTTTGTGTACCTGAAACCTGTCTTTACGTGAATCTCCATGCCTATGTTTGGTACATTAGTTTAATTAGTGTGTACTCTACTGTCTTAAACTGTTTGATACTGTTACGTTAGTCTAATCCTATACCCTACTGTATCCCCAGTTCCCTGAACCCCTTAAGAACTTCTGATTGTATACCTATGCATATTTCTGCCTGCTACATGTTTGCCCTCACATGCTTTGTATTTGTCCCTCAAACCCCATCAACTCTGCTTGTGGTTGCTGGACAGTTCTTGGTCCTTTGTGTGATGCTGAACTTGTTTGGTCCTGATGTTGGTGTTTATGCTCTTTCAAATTATTTCCTCAGTTAAACTTTTGTTATGAAATCATTTCAGTCAAAACTCCTTTTTTCAAAACTGTTTCCTACTCAACCTTCTTTCAAAACTATGTCAAGCACTCTCACTCAACTCTTAGACTTCTTAAGTTCTGCCCCCTTTGCGTGAGCATTGCTTTGGGAACCCCTGAGCTCCCTATGAACTTTGACACACTAAGGCTGGCCATTCCACACTGCACTTACTCTACCTTGGCAATGAAATCTGGGTGCGAGCACTGCCCATGATCCCTTGAGGTCTTTAGGGAACTCTGACACACCCGAATTATGAGAAAGGCTGTGAAATATCTTGGCATTGAGGACATGGAGATCTGGGCCTATACTGTAGGCTCCCTATTGTTAACTTGTTATTTTCTTTTATTTCAGTTACGTAATTCATATCTGATGGCCTGTAATAATTATTTGTAAAACAACTCTGGGGATGGATAGTGAAAAGGGGTGGGTACTATGTATGCGGTAGTATAGTCAAGGGTAGAAATCATGCTCATAGGTCTATTTTCTTCTGTGCGCAATAGCAACCATGATTAGGTATAATATATGCCAAGCATTCCATGCATTAGATATCATGTTCCCTAGGATCCATATATGTACTTTTTTTTAGCATCTCATCATCACTCAAAAACCCTATCTCTAAGGTAAATAACGACATAAAAACAAACTAATGTGATTCTGTCCTATGTGCATCTTACATGTCTTGAAAACATTCAGAAGTTTTGTTCTAGATAAATGTGTTAACATCAGTGGTCATTCATGCAATCATCATGCTATACACTTAGAAATCTTGTCTAGGTAAAACAACATTAATATAAAATGTAATTTCTGCCTATTCTGAAACTGTGCATAACGTGGTATGCATTTAGAAATCCTGTTTCAAGTTCTTCTGCATGTTCCTGCATTAGAAATCATGTTCTAGGATCATAGTCGTCCAATCACACTTAGTGTAATTACTGAGTATGAAACATTTCACTTTGTTCTAATAACTAGTAATAAATTCCTATGTATTCTGCAACATTTAGAACTGCATGCCTTTTTGAATATAACAACCTGAAACTGTCAACAACTTTGAACAACTATTGCATATCCTCCCACGCCTAGGCAAGCCTTAAGTAATCAACCTTAAAAAATAAAAACTGGGACTGTCTTCTTGTGATAAATACCAGCATGCTTAAAACCAGTAGGCAAAACTGACTAGGACTTCCTCTCCGAGTTATGCAATAAAATATGTCTCTGTTGTTATCACTTAGATACCATGATTAGGATCTGAATTTGAATCTGGACCTTAACTGTGTATGAGTCATGCTGTTTATGTGTATTATTTGTGGAGGTATACCTGAGCCTTCTATTTGTTTTCCATTCTCCCCTTATTTGAAGTCCTATTTGTTTTCTTATATGTCGCTTAAGTATTTCACTTTTAAAACTTAAGGGTCCGCCTAGAACCTCCTTTATAGGATAGAAGTCCTAAACTCCTTCGGGACTAATAGGAAAGGACGGGTAACAACACGTAATAGAGGTCGGGACCAACACTCACTTTAATTACCTTCACGGGGTGCGAAAGGGTAGATATGGATATGATGACCGATGCGCTAATACCATGTGTAGCCCCTCTTTGAGGAGTGTCATACCGGGTATTGCATTGATGTGATCCATATTATAAACAAACCTAGGATACCCCCCTTACCCTATAAACAAGCTTAGACTATAATCCTTTTCAAAATCCATTAGCTATTACACATTTTCAAACTTGTAATTTATATGTGCCTAGGCTATTAACATTTCCAAATCCCCTATTATTTGGGCATTAATTGTTTACTTGATAATCGTACAAATTCACAAAAGTTATTTGCCCAGGAACCACACTTGTGGATCCTGAGGGGTGCCTAACACCTTCCCCTTACGATAATTTCAAGCCCTTACCCTGTCTCTGGTTATCAAACTTAGTTGTAAATGAACCACAATAGGTGCCCTAACGCACCTTAAAATCGTTAGGTGGCGACTCTTCAAATAAATAAACCTCTTTCCCAAAAGGAATGAGTTGTCCCAAGCAATGTCATTAAACCCTTTTAAACCAGGCCCCGAAAGTAGTGCTTGGGGGGAAAAGGGGGCGCGACAAGGATTACTTCAGCAGATTGAGCTCCCAGAGTGGAAGTGGGAGCGGATCACCATGGATTTCGTGGTTGGACTTCCTCGAACTTTTAGAAAGTTCGATGCTATTTGGGTAGTCATGGAATGGCTGACCAAGTCAGCCTATTTCAATCTAGTGTTGCACAGAAACATGTATATCTAGTGGCCCCGCTTGGCGCCGTGGCGTGGATGATATGGGAACTTAGGTGAGCTACACCTCTCGAGACGATCCGCAGCCAGCAGAGTCTCCTTCAGAGTATTGTATTTTTTATCTGTCCAATTTGTATTCCGGACAATTATAGTATTACATTGTTTCCTAGAATTGCTCATGCACTTGGACACCGGGTTCTCAGATTACATTGGGATGTATTTGTTAACTGAATTATTAAAGCATCGTTGTTATTCAATAAATTTTATTGATTTTTGTATAATGAAATGAAAGGTAACGAATTAAACATACTAAAATAAAGATTTTTTTAACTATTGAGTGTTGGTTTGTCTGACAAGTGGTGTCCGGGCCATCATGACCTTAATGGATTTTGGGTCGTGACTACATACTCCTCTGAGAAGGTTGGCTGAGATTTATATTAGGGAGATTTTCCGCCTTCACGGTATACCAGTGTCTATCATTTCAGACAGAGGTACACAATTCACTTCACGGTTCTGGTGAGCCGTTCAGCAGGAGCTAGGCACCAAGGTAGAGTTGAACACAACCTTTCACCCTCAGACGGACGGGCAGTCCGAGCGCACAATTCAGATTCTTAAGGATATGCTCCGTGCATGTGTGATGGAGTTTGGAGGGTCATGGGATCAATACTTGCCACCTGCAGAGTTTGCTTATAATAACAGCTACTAGTCCAACATTCAGATGGCACCGTATGAGGCTTTGTATGGTAGACGGTGCCGGTCTCCAGTGGGATGGTTTGAGCCGGGCGAGGCCCGATTGTTGGGTACAGATTTTTTCATGTATTCCCTGGACAAGGTGAAGGTGATTCAGGAGAGACTTCGCACAACTCAGTCCAGGCAAAAGAGTTATGCGGACCGGAAGGTTCGTGACTTGTCATTTATGGTTGGTGATTGAATTTTGCTTCGGGTATCGCCTATAAAGGGCGTCATGAGGTTCGGGAAGAAGGGTAAGCTGAGTTTGAGGTTCAATTTCCCTTTTGAGATATTGCGGCACGTTGGGGAGGTTTCTTATGAGCTTGCCTTATCTCCCATCCTAGCAGGAGTTCATCCTGTATTCCACGTCTCTATGCTCCGGAAGTATCACAGTGATCCGGCTCATGTATTGGATTTCAATTCAGTCCAGTTGGACAAGGATTTATCATATGTTGAGGAACCAGTAGCTATATTGGATAGGCAGGCCAGAAAGCTCAGTTTGAAGAATATTGCATCAGTAAAGGTTCAATGGAGGGGTCAGCCGATCGAGGAGGCGACTTGGGAGACCGAGCACGATATGCGCAGCCAGCACCCTCACCTTTTCACAACTTCAGGTATGTCTTCATACTCGTTCGAGGACAAACAAATTTCTTAAGAGGGGGAGAATGTAACGACCCGATCGGTCTTTTTGAGAGTTAGAGTGCCCCGATCCCCTAATAACTACTTTACCCATGTTTGTTTCTACTTATGGGACTTGTCGAAGTGATTAGTCATGGATTCCAGAGAGTTTTGGGACACATAGTCCCTAAATATGAGTTTAAGCCTTAGAAATCGGACCACAGTTGGAACTATGTGAAGACGGATCCGGAATAGAATTTCGTCGACTTCGTTAACTCTGTTGAGTGATTTAAGGGTTAAGGGCACGCCCGAATGTGTTTTCGAGGCCTGTAGTAGATTTAGGCTTGAATTAGCGAAAGTTAGAATTTCGGCAATTTCGACCGATAGGTAAAATCTTGATATAGGGATCGAAATGGGATTCAGGAAGTGGTTGTAGGTCGATAGTGTCATTTGTGACCTGTGTGTCAAATTTGAGGTCATTCAAATTATTTTTGATGTGTTTCGGCATCGTTTGTAGGTTTTGGAAAATTTCCAAGTTCTTTGTCATAAATTCAAGTATAATTCCTGTTTTTGGTGTTATGTGATGTGATTTGAAGGCTCGACTAAGTTTGAATGAGGTATTAGGACTGGTTGGTGGATTTGGTTGAGGTCCCCGTGGGCCTCGGGTGTGTTTCGGATGCTCAACGGGACATTTTTAGGCTTGAAGTAATTGTTGGTTTGCTGGTGTGAGTGCATCAGGTTTTTATTCATCGCGATCTCGTGAGGGAGTCCACGATCGCGTAGAACAAATTTGGGGCCAGCTGGATTAATGAATTGCGATAGCATAGCGCGTAGGTATTGGCCTGTGTTGAATCGCGAACGCGTGGGCTAGGTCGCGTTCGCGTAGAAGAATTAAGGCAGTAGTGTATTTAAGTGTTTCTCTACGCGGCCGCGTGAAGCCAAACGCGATCGCGTAGGTATGACGGAAGTAAAGCACCGCGTTCACGAATGGGTTCCCGCATTCACGTAGAGTAAACTGAGGCGCGTGTGTTTTTGCTCTTCGCGATTGCGACTGGGTTTTCGCGATCGCATTGAATGTATACCTGGGCAGAATTATAAGACCCAAATCGAGGGTTTTAGCCAAATTTCATAATTTGAACTTGGGAGCTCGGGGATTGGCGATTTTTGGAGAGAATTTCACCAGGGTTTTTTGGGTAAGTAATTCTTACTCGGTTTTGATTAATTTTCACGAACCTATGCTTAATTTCATCCTTTAATTTCAAATTGGGGGTGGAAATTTGGGGAAAATTGAGTAAAGTTATTAGGCCGAGTTTTTGGGTTTTGATCGAGATTTAGGCATCGGATTTGAGTAAATTTGGTATGGTTAGACTCGTGAGCGACTGGGTGTCCGGAATTTGTAATTTTTACCTGATTCCGAGACGTGGGCCAGGGGGACTTTTTGGGGCGGTTTTCCTAATTTCGCGTATTAGCTTCGAATTAATTAGTTAGATTAATTTCTTAAAGTTATATTTACATTATGCAATTGAATTGAATAGATTTGGGCCATTTGGAGTCGGGTACTCGTGGCATGGACGTGATTTCGAGTTGAGTTGAGCAGTCGAGGTAAGTGGCTTGCCTAACTCTGTGTTGGGGACTTAACCTTAGGTTGTTTTTGACATAAATTGTTGTTGTCCGTGTACATGAGGTGACGAGTACGTACACGGGCCATTCTTGCAAAAATCCCATTTTTCCTTTGAAAACTATAAATTATTTTGTTCTTCTATTACATTACTTCAATGTATTTAACTGTTTATATTAGATTAGGGAAGCATGCTTATTTGTTTTCATATTAAACTTCCTAATTGACACTTTGTGCGCCATGTTAAGTTAGTTTTTTCCCTGTTTTTCCTACTTGTGTCTAGATGATTTGTTAAAATTGAAGATTATTTGTCTTTTACTTAGCATTGCATATTTAAATTGGGGACTACAGACGTATTATGGGAGATCCCCTCAGCATTGCATATTTAAATAAGGGACCACAGACGTATTCTTGGAGATCCCCCCTGTATTGCATATTTAAATTGGGGCCTACAGACGTATTCTGGGAGATCCCCCCTGTACTTCATATTTGTGTTTGGAACTACGGGACGGTATCCTGGGAGATTCCACTTTGTGATACGTTGTGCTGAGTCGAGGGCTCCATTTTTACTGCTTTATTTCCGATTATTGTTTCACTGCTTATTATAAAAATTACTTATTTTTCGTACTATGTAAATTAATTTATTTAGAAATCCAGTAGAGTCTTAACCTGACCTCGTCACTACTCGACTGGGGTTAAGCTTGGCACTTACTGGGTACCAATTGTGCTGTACTCATGCCCTTTCCTGTACATGTTTTTCGTGTGCAGATCCAGGTACGAGTTTCCAGCCGCGTGGCTAGAGGTCGTTGCAGCTGTTAGCAGGAGACCGTAAGGTAATTCTCCCGCGTCCGCAGAATCCTCCGAGTCACCTTCCATTCTGGCCTTTATAGAGTTTTTCTATGTACATTCTTTCCAGTTTGTTTTAGAGATACTGTAGTATAGAAGCTTGTGACTATTTTGTGGCATTCCGGGGTTTGGGGATATACTTGTACATGCCGAGCGGCGTTGTTACTTTTATCTAGATTTTTCCCCTTCCTGTCTTTATTTCATCGCATTTATTTGGTTTTATTTGAAAAATTTAGGCTTACATAGTCGTAGAGACTTGGTGCCATCACGATACCTTTCGGAGGGTAAATCGGGTCGTGACAATTAATTAGATAGTAGGAAGATCATACATACATTACTAAATCATTTCATTATACATCATTGTTAAGTTTAAAAAAACACACATTCTTATGATTGAGTAGAACAAGAGTCCAAAACACAACATAATCCGTATGACCTTTCTAGCACCCATATACAACCCACATAGTGTGTATGGAGCCTCCAAAGCTACAAAAGAGTGTTAAGATAGTGTCTGCGACAAGGCCCCATCTATACCTCAAAAAATGACAACAATATGAACAAACAATTACAATACATGACCCCGAAATGAAGTGGGGCTCACCGAGTCTGCTGGGAAGAGGATGCACCACTATCTGTGATCAACGTTGTCTGCTATGGAACCACCTGCATCCATTTAAAGATGCAATGCCCCCGGCGAAAGGGACATTAGTACTGTCGAATAGTGTCAACATGAAGGAATAAAACACCATCTCAATAGAATGAACAATAATACAAGGGGAAAACAGTCATGAGTTCAATAAGAGCTTCAGACAATACTATAACATCAAGTAAGGACCACATAAGTTCTCAAGTCAATTTCCATCTTATTAGGTTGGGGAATCTTTAGTGCCAAGATACAATAAATGACAATACGACCGTGATCTTACACATAGTCCAATCACGACCCGATCGGCTAGGTCATTTCATTTGAGATATCAACCATAACCACAACTCCAATCATCATTTCCAGCACAACTACCACCACGTGTGTGGCATGGCGTCTGATCATGGCCCGATCGGCTAGGCCATCTCACTCTAGACATCACCCTTTCAACAAATCATCTCACTTCATACTTCTTTCCCATCTTTTCGATACATTGGCATGAGCGACTTCGATTATAAAGTCATTCACGCGCCAACCTCGGGGAGCACGACCGGCGCTTAATCGAGGGGACCCGATCGGGCAAGCATGTTAAACAATTTTCTACCCAACTCACTTATGATCAAGAGAAGGCATATTGTAATTTATTAAGCAATAGAAGGATCATATATATATATATATATATATATATATATATATGATTGACTGGAACAAGATTCCAAAACACAATATAATCCGTTTGACCTTTCTAGCACCCATATACAACCCACATAGTGTCTACGGAGCCTCTAAAGATATAAAAGAGAGTACAGATGGTGTCGGCCCCGAATATACCTCAAAAAGGTGATAACCATATAAATAAAGAGATACAACACATGACCTCGGAATGAAGTGGGGCTCATTGAGTCCGCTGAGAAGAGGATGCAGCCCTATCTGTGATCAACATTGTTTGCTATGGAACCACCTACATCCATTTAAATATGCAGTGCCCCCGTCAAAAGGGACTTTAGTACCGTCGAATAGTAATAGTATGAAAACTAAGCACCATCTCAATAGAAATACTAGTAAAAAAAAGGGAAAACAGTCAAGAAAGCAATATGAGTTGTAAATAACACTAAAACATCAAGTTAAGGATCACATAGATTTTCAATTCAATTTTCACGTTATTAGATTGCGTGGTTTTTATTGACAATATACCATAGTCCACAATACCACCATGTTCTTACACGGAGTCTGATCTCAGCCTTATCGACTAACCCATCTTATTTGAGACATCAACCATATTCACAATTTCATCCACAATACCGTTTTGTTCTTACACGGAGTCCGATTTCGGCCCGATCGGCTAAGACATCTCCTTTGAGACATCAACCATATTCAATCTGTCATCTCACTTTATATTTCTTTCTCATCTTTTCAATACATTGGAATGAGTGGCCCAAATTATAGAGGTATTCTTGGCGTTTGGCCGTATTTCACGATTCAAGTTCTTTTCCACATTCCAACATTATTATTATCTTCAACAACAACATGGTTTTTCATTCAATAATTTTGATTTCACATGTAAGCAATTTAGAATTTAAGGCACATATAGGCTTTTCACATGATTTGGCATAACAGTCTTTAATCGAATTTGACTTGAAGTCTAGGAATTTTTAGCTCATATTCTAAGATTTGAACATTTTGTCAGATGACGAGATAACATGATGAAATCATGGGAATACATATTACACATATATTTTCTAACCAAGCACATACGGGATAGCAATTTCTGTGACGTTCAATAAGGGACTTACATCGATTGCATGAATATGATGGGATTCAATTCTAAGAAGATGGGATTCAATTCTAAGAAGATGGGGGCTTTAGCCAACATACCTCAATTGAGCTTCTTAAAACTCTAAGATGTTATGGAATATTAGCAACTTTATTTATTTTAGCAACATAGCAAAAGTGAACAAAAGATTAGGAAAACGATCATGATTCTAGCTCACTTGAGCATTTTATCAAACACTATGTGTGTATTAAGTTTTTGTCACGCCCCAAACCTAAGGGGTGAGACCGGCACCCTGTGCCTCACTTATCCTTGTGTACCAACTTGCGACTAAGGGACTCTAAACATATAATGTCATACTTTGGCGATGGGGACACATTGCAATACAATTTGTGAAGCAATATATAAAACTTAACGGAGACTACCACTGACTAAACATCAATATAAAGATGGTCCGACAAAGCCGTCATAGCAACTACAACTGACAAACCAATAAAATATACATACAAGGCCGACAAGCCCAACATACTGCACTAACTAACAGGATATGTATACAAGCCTCTACTGCTGGATGTACTGTGATCGGAACAGGAACCCTGACCTACCCATAACCTATATACATACATACATACACACACACACACACACACACACACACACACACACACACACACACAAACATATAATGCGCCGCATAACTTCCCTTTGCAAAAGTCCAAGGATGGTTATGCGACCAAAGTGTGGCACGCAAAACGATTATGTGATCGCATAATTTGCCGCGAAATTGACCTCAGAATTGTCCAAAAAGGGTGCTTTCACTCTACGACTATTGTGCGGCCCGCAGAACGATTATGCGGCTGCATAATGGACTGCAGAAATGCCTACTTATGCAACAATATTTCCTTCAACTCTCCAGTGCACTGTTCAATCAAAAAAGTCAGAACCACGGCGAGAATTTCTACTACTAGCAACCTCTACGTGTATCTCAGCATCACAAAAATCTCGATTTTTAGAAAAATATTTACGGGGCCTTACATTGACCGTATTTTATAATTCCAATTTCTCTTTTTCACATTCAAATATAATTATCATCAACAACAATAAGGCCTACCATGTAAGGCATTAGTACACATATGAGAAAACTTTGGAATCCTAAGCACATAGAGGCTTTTCATACAATTTGGCATAACAACCTTTATTCAATTTTGACATGAGGTCTTAACATTTCTAGCACATAATCCACATTTTGAACACAACCTCACAAGGCAAGATAACATGACGAAGCATTTAGAATAAATATTTAACATATATCCTCATAAATGTTCATCATCATCATCATCAGCTGGTTCATCATCAATACGCCCCCTGAGAAAGGTTTACAAGCACCAATGAGTCGTGGTAGAGGTAGAGGCAGAGCATCTAGCTCGAGAAGTCCTTAGAACCGCATTTATGCGTTAGGAGGGCGACATGATCAGGAGTCATCACCCGATGTTGCTACAGGTGTCGCGCCCCCTTTTTCCTCTCCTTTCGGATCGGTCATGGTTTTTGACATTATTGGGACAACTAATTTCCTTTTGGGATAAGGGGTGTAAGTAATTTGAAGAGTCGCCACCTAATGAATTAAGGTGCGTTAGGGCACCTACTAAGGGTCACTTATAACACATATTGAATAACCATAGATTGGATAAGGGCTTGAAATTACTTCAAAGGGAAGGTGTTAGACACCCCTCGAAGTCCACAACTATAGGTCCCGACTAAATAGACTTTGTGAATTCATCAAATAGCAAATAGACAGCTTAAGCACACATATGTAGACCAATAAAGGTTTGACAGATTAGTAGTCTAAGGAAACATATGTGATAAAAGGTAAGGGAAGTCCTAAGTTGTTTATCATATAGGATCACATTTGTACAATGCCCGGTAATCACTCATCAAAGACACGTTGCACTAGCGCACAAGTCATCATATCCTTATCTACCCATTGTCCCACCCCTTAGCGGTTATTAAGCGAATTTTATTTAACGAGCTCTAAGCGTGCTGTTACCCGTCCCATCCTTGTGGTGCGGGAGGAGTTTTAGGACCTCTAAATATTGGCAGTTCTAGACAGACCCCTAAGGTTTTAGAAAGGAAAAATTCTAGGCGACAGGTAAGAACAAATAGGACTATCAAATAAGTGAAGGAAAGTAGTTAAGAGGCTCATATTTACCTCCACATGTAATGCACATAATCAACACGTCTCAAATACAAACAAAAGGCAGTTTTATTAAAAAAAGGGTCCTAAAATAGGATATCTAAGTATATATCAATGCACAAAAATATGCTACATTGTTTTTTATCAACTCAATGGCAGGGTCCTATCAGTTTGCCTACTGATTTTAAACCTGTGAACCTTTAAGCAGTAAACACAATCACAACAGTTTTCCAGTTTTATAGAGGTTAATCACCTAACGATTTGTTGCTGGGATGAACATATTGATCCTAAAACATGGATTCTAATTCAGACATAAAGAATGTAAAGCCCAAGGCATGTTTTCTACCTAATAGTGTCAATAGTATTATCAGCTACCCTCCCCATTTCACTAGCCATCCCCAATATCTATTTACAAATTAATTATTAAAAACCAATAGCTGAATGAATTACATAAACAAAAGAAAGAGAAGAAGTTAAACTATAGGGAGCCTGAAGCAGGCCCAAATGCATCATGAGGATACCAAACCTTCCATAACCTCAAATGCCAAAGTTTCATAGCCCATCTCATGTCCGAGTGTTTGAGAGTTCCCTAAGGACCTCATGGATCCCGGGCAGTGCTCACACCCAGATTTTAATAACAAGAACTGAGTAAGTGCAGTGTGGAAGGGCCAGCTCCAGTGTGCCAGAGTTTAGAGGGATCTCAAAGGGATCCCAAGATAGTCACACACTGGAGGGGCAGAACCTAGGGACCTAAGAGTAGAGTGAGAGTGCTTGACATAGTTTTGAAAAGGTTTTGGTATGAAAACAATATTGAAAAGGACTCTGCTAAGTAAAGAAGTCTTATAAAAATAGGAGTTGATTAGAGTGTAATCAAACAAACATAAGATTAACTACAATGCAATCAAGTTCAACATTACTCAAACAACAGTCTTTCACACAGAGATATTGGGAGTTGGGGACATATACAACACACATAGTGAACACAAACAGAAACACAGAAGTTTTTAAGAGGTTAAGGAATAACTAATAATACAGACATAGGGCATGGATTACAGAACTGACAATTGGAACACAGTTGTACTAGGCAGGGTTAAACATAGAATCAGAAGTACTTAGGGGTAGTGAATAACTTAGCAAGGCAGATTAAAACCAAACACTTTAGTAAACAAACAGATAAACAATCAAACACATAGACATGGAGTAGAGTCAGGTTGAAACATACTACTATGGTAATAAGCAGGTTCATAGACATGCTGATCATAAATTGAGTTAGGACAGAATTAACATATGCTAAGTGAAACAGTGATTTAAACAGGCTAGTTACATATTGAAAAACCAAGTAATAGATAGAAATAAACTAGTGATTAGTAAACTAAAGCAATAAGAGAAACACACAGGGTTCAGAACTTGGATTTAAATCAGAACATACCAGTTAAGCAGAGCAGATACAAAGTATAGAGCAGTGGAGTGTAATAACTAGCCTTGGCTTACAGCCGGCTAGTTCAATAGAAGTAGAAAGTAACAAGAAAGAGCAAAAAACTTTAAGTGTGAGAGAGAGAGAGAGAGTTGATGAACCGGTATGTTCGTGTCTTAATGAAAGTAGAGGACTGTATATATATAGTAGTTGAAATCTAGGTAAATAAGGCAAGCAATAAATCGTTCAGTAATTGGAGAAAACTACAGAATCAATTAAGAGCAAAATCAACCAAGTCTTCCTTTAATTAAGGGAGTAATTTATGATGTGCCGGAGAATTTCGGCACATTTAATACCCAATTGCTTAGATTTTGGCTGGTTTTAAGAGCAAATATCTTTTATACTTACGTAATTTTAATATTTTACAGTGTATGAGGTTGGAAGACTCAAGAACAGATAAATGAAATCAAAAAGCCGAAAAAGGAAAAGAAACGTGGTAAATGCGGTCGCAAAACTGAATCCGCGGACCGCATATCCAACATGCAGTCCACATAATTGACAAGGGAATCACAGAGTCCAACAGTCTATTTGACAAATCTCAAGTGCAAGAATGCGGTCCATTATGCGATCGCATAACAGGTTTGCGAGCCGCATAATGGACCGCAAACCTCCTGAGCCAAATTCCTAGATAAAAAATGCGATGATATTTTGCGATCGTATAATAAGAATGCGGACCGCATAACAAGAATGCAACGAGCACTTGGGAACCAGGGTTCAAATCTGTGGTGGCTTCGTTAAGAATGCAAACTGCATATCTGTTATGCGACAGATATGAGGTCGCATAGTTGACCTGGAAGGGTAATTTTGTCCGTTTTTGACCCTGAGTTTTAGCCCACTATAAATAGATTTCATTTGGGGTTTTGTGGGTCATTCTTGTCTGGTTTTTGAGCTACAATACACACTTTGAATATTCCTCTCTTTTGGAAGCTTTAGAAGTGAAGATTCTTGTATTTTGTAAGCTTTATGACATTTATTACTCTCATATTTTTGCCTTTAAGCATGAGTAGCTAGATTTAAATACTAAGGTTGTGGACCCTAAATGGGTGTTATGTTAATGGGTGTTTAACATTGAATATATATATAACGACTGGTTGATATTTATTTACTTCTCATTCTTCATTTATTGTTGGTGGTTGCAAACATTAACAAGTGCCATTAACTTCTTTCTTTACTTGGAAAAGTGAGTTAGGATTGATAGGAGTAAATATCAAAGACTCAATGCTTTAAACCTTGTTTAATAGAACCGCTTAGGAATAAGTGGATTTTATTTGGCATTAATTGATTACTCTTCATAGAAACTCTTTTATATTTGGAAAAATCATAAAGAGGAAATACTACCCAACTATTGGAAAATATTGGGTAGTCAATTAGAAATCATTTGCATATCTAAAGGACCTTCCATTAGAAATATATCATATTAACACCTATTAACATTACACTTCACTGAAGGGGACATAACCTTGGTTTAGTTAATCACATCAATTACAATTTTAATTCATTATACTTGTCACTATTTCAATTAAATTATCACACAATTAATTCCCATATTCTTGCTACAGTAACGGAATAGAAATACGATTTAAGTTGAGATTCACACTACCAAAGTAATCTTTTCACGCCTATTCCCTGTGGGATTGAATCCAACATTGTTGGGTTATTATATTTGACACCGACTGCTTTACACTATTTTAAAGTGTAAATTTGAGCGTATCAAATTTTGGCGCCGTTGCTGGGGAATACGGTTGTGAAATTACTAGATGGTGTGTACTTTACTTTATATCTTTTTCTATTCCATCACACGTTGCTTGTTTTGTTTGGTGTACTAGGTGAAAATGGCCAATTTGGATTATGATGAAGAGGATAACCCTTTTGCCGACATCGAAGAATATATTGATGACTCCAATGCTATCCTCCCTCCGGTGGTTGGTGCCTCTACATTCAAAGTAGATCATGGATTGATTCTAATGCTAAAAGCGGAAGGATGTTTCGATTATTCAACGGATGATGATCCAACGCAACACCTAAGGAACTTCTTGGGTGTATGCGCCACACACAAACAAAACAACGTGATGGATGAGGCATTGGGGTTGCATATATTCAAATACTCGTTGGCGGGAGAAGTAAAAAAGTGGCTTCAAAACTTACCTCCCCAATCTATCACATCATGGCCCGAGCTTGTCCGTGCCTTCTTAGAAAAGTGGTTCCCAGAAAGCAAAAAGTCAGAGTTCAGAGACAAAATATTTTTCTTCAAGCAACTGCCTGGGGAGCACTTACACGAGGCATGGGACCAGTTCAAGCTATACCTAGCGAGTTCACCAAATCATGGGTTCCCGGACCATATTTTGATGGAGAAATTCTATATGGGTTTAGGCCCACTATCCCGGTCCATTGCTAAAAATGCCTCAGACGGGTCCTTCATGGACAAGTCATTCCCTAGGATTACTCAAATTCTAGACAAAATGGCAAAGCATAATAAAGCATGGCACTCGGAGGATGCTAGCGGTAGAATCTCCTATGGTTCTCCCTCCCTTACAAACATGATAAAAGACAATCAAGAGAGAGACCAAGTGATTGCCGGTCTTGCTACTAACATTGATGTGTTGACAAAGATGTTCACTGAGAGTCAAACAAAAAAGGTAAATGCGGTGGAAACATGCAATCAATGGGAAGTCAAGAGTTTGAAGAATCCAACTACGTTCACAATTATCAAGGTAGTTTCCGCCAAGAAAATAATTGGAGGCCAAACCCGCAAGGGCAAGGTCAACAAAATTGGCGGAATGATCAAAGTGGCCCGAGCCAAGGAACTTGGAACAACAACAATAATTATGCCAACCGAAGTTCCAACCCTTATGTTCCACCAAGGGGGAAATATCCCAACTCCTCACACTACAAGGAGGGGCCTTCGAATAAATCTAAAATAGAGGGGAAGCTTGAGAGAATCTTGCAAAATCAAGAGCGAAGTGATGCAACAATGAAAAACATGTCCGAGGTGGTGGGTCCACACACCGCCTCCATTCAAAAGCTTGAGATGAAAATGAGAGATCTATCAAGAGAACAAAATCCCAAGCTAAAAGGCACTCTTCCAAGTGACATGGCTGTCAACCCAAAAGGTGGTGCAAGTGGACCATCTTCTCATTGCATGACCATCACAACTAGAAGCAGTAAGGTGCTCCAAGATGAAAGTGAACAAGTGGTTGATGTAGAAAATCTTGATAAAGAAGTGGAAGCACAAGTTGAGTTGCCGGTTGTAGTTGAAAATGAAAAGCCCTCCCAAGAGGTAAAAATCCAAAAAGCAAAGCATGAAGTGGTTAAGGAAAAAGTGAAGGAGGCCCCAAAAGATCCTCCACCAATTTCTCGACCTACTCCTCCATTCCCTCAAAGGCTTGCAAGAAGGGTAGATGATGGCAAGTTTGAAAAGTTCTATGATATCTTGAAGCAATTGTCGGTAAACATCCCATTCTTGTAGGATTTCCAAGAGATGCCGGGGTTTGTCAAATACTTGAAAGATTTGATGACCAAGAAGAGAACTACAAAGAATGAAGTGGTGAACATGACTCACCGGGTTATGCTATAATTGCTACAACCACCGTTGAGAAAAAGGAAGACCCGGGTGCGTTCACCATCCCATGTACCATCGGGTTAAGAGAATTTGCTAGAGCACTTTGTGATAACGGGGCCAGCATAAATTTGATGCCTCTTGATATTTACAAGCAAGCGGGATTGGGGTTGCCAATACCTACTAGCATGAGATTGCAAATGGCCGACCGATCGATTAAGAGACCTGTATGCATTGTTGATGATGTCTTGGTAAAGGCGGGGAAGTTCCTTATCCCGGCCGATTTTGTCATCCTTGATTGTGCGGTAGACAAGGAAATTCCCATAATTTTGGGGAGACCATTCCTTGCTACGGGAAGAGCTTTAATGGACTCGGAATGAAATAAAATCAAGTTCCGCGTGAATGATGAAGAAGTCACTTTCCAAGCTAGCAAGGGTTTGAAGTTGCCAAATGCATATGAGGGGATCTCGGTAATCGATGTGGTTGATGAGGTTGAGGATGCTATTGACATGAAGATGGAGGAAGAATGCCTCGGTGAAGCCTTGGCGGCAGTCTTAGTTAAATTTGACGGTGAAGACATTGAGAGGTATGTTGAAGTATTGAATGCAATCGAAGGACAAGGGTCCTACACCTATGCACCAAAGAAGCTCTCTCTTGAATTAGAGAATAGAGCCACTCCTCCCGCAAAGCCCTCCATCATTGAGCCACCACAAATTGAGCTCAAACAACTTCCATCACACTTGAGGTAAAAATTTCTTGGCTCTAATGATACTTTACCCGTAATTATTTCCTCTCTGTTGGATGATGTGCAGGTAGGTAAATTGTTGAATGTCTTGCGGGAGCACCGTCAAGCAATTGGATGGACAATAGCAGACATCCGAGGAATTCCTGCCGGAGTATGTGAGCATAAAATCCAATTGGAGGAAGGGAGAAAGCCAAGTGTTGAACACCAAAGGAGACTAAATCCTTCGATGCAAGAAGTGGTCAAGAAAGAGATAATCAAATGGTTGGATGCCGGGGTTGTTTACCACATTGCGGATAGTCCATGGGTGAGTCCGGTACAATGTGTACCGAAGAAGGGAGCATGCCGGTAATTCATAATGAAAAGAATGAGCTTATCCCAACACGTATGATCACCGAGTGGAGAGTATGCATGGACTACCGGAAGCTCAACAACGCTACTTGCAAAGATCATTTCCATATGCCTTTTATTGTTCAAAGATTGGCTAGCGAGAAGATCTTTATATTGCTTCCTTGATGGGTACTCCGGTTACAACCAAATATATATAGCATTGGAGGAAGAAGAGAAGACAACATTCACTTGCCCATATGGAACCTTTGCCTTCAGCCGGATGCCGTTTGGTTTGTGCAACGCACCGTCTACCTTTCAACGATAGATGATGTCCATCTTCTCCGACATGGTGGAGTATTTCCTAGAGGTTTTCATGGATGACTTTTCGGTGGTAGGTGACTCTTTTGAGCATTGTCTCGACAATCTTGGACAAGTGCTCAAGAGATGTGAGGAGACCAACCTAATGCTTAACTGGGAGAAATGCCACTTCATGGTAGACGAAGTCATTGTCTTTGGGCATACAATTTCAAAACATGGCATTGAGGTTGATCAGGAAAAGATTGAAATCATCTCCAAACTTCCTTCACCAACATCGGTAAAGGGTATTCGAAGCTTTCTAGGGCATGCTGGATTCTATCGGCGCTTTATCAAGGACTTCTCCAAAATTGAAAATCCTATGTGCAAGCTCCTTGAAAAAGACGCCAAGTTTGTGTTTGATGAAAAGTTCCTCAAGTCATTTGAGGAGCTAAAAGAGAAGCTTACCACGACACCCATTATTGTCACACCAGATTGTTCTCCTCCATTCGAGCTCATGTGTGACGCCCGTGGTGTAGAAATTGGAGCAGTTTTGGGTCAACGACACAACAAGATCCTCCATCCTATTTATTATGCAAGCAAGACACTCAATGGGGTGCAAGTGAACTATACAGTGACGGAGCAAGAGCTCTTTGCTATTGTGTATGCTTTTAAAAAATTCCGAGCTAATTTGTTGGGATCTAAGGTGGTGGTATACACCGATCATGCCGCTCTTCGCTATCTCATGGATCGCAAAGGAACTGAAAAATCAAGTGGCGGATCACCTATCTAGGCTTGAAGAGGATGGACGACCAAAGGAAAATCTTGATATCAATGATGCATTCCCTGATGAGCACATCTTGGCACTGTCTTCTTCATCTACCCCTTGGTAAGCCGACATTGCCAACTACTTGGTTAGCGACCTCATTCTGGATGGATTGGAAGCTTACCAAAAGAAGAGGTTCTTGATATTTTGTCGAAAATACTATTGGGAAGAACCATTCTTATTCCATATTTGTGCTGACAACATCATCAGACGGTGTGTTCCAGAAAGGGAGATTATGCCAATTCTAAAAGCATGCCATGACTCACCGGTCGGGGGTCATCATGGGCTAAATCGAACGGCGACAAAAATGCTTGAATGTGGTTATTATTGCCAATCAAATTGTCAAGGCTTGTGACCAATGTCAGAGACAAGGGTCAATCTCCAAGAGGCATGAAATGCCAATGCACTTTGAGATGGCGATCCAGATCTTTGATGTGTGGGGAATCGACTTTATGGGTCCCTTTGTGAGCTCATGTGGAATGAAATACATTTTGGTGGCTGTAGACTATGTGTCCAAATGGGTTGAAGCAATTGCCTTACCAAACAATGAGGCAAGGAGTGTGACCGTATTCTTGAAGAAAAACATATTCACTCGGTTTGGCACTCCTAGAGCCATTTATAGTGATGGTGGGTCTCATTTCTGTAACAAAGCTTTCACGGGGCTACTAGAGAAATATGGCGTAAATCATAAGGTGGAAACACCTTATCATCCTCAATCAAGTGGCGAAATTGAAGTTTCCAACCGGGAGATAAAGAATATTCTAGCGAAGACTGTTAATGCAAACAGGACCAACTGGTCAAGGAAGCTAGATGACGCGTTGTGGGCATACCGCACGGCGTACAAAACTCCTATTGGCACTTCTCCTTATCGGTTAGTCTTTGGAAAGGCTTGTCATCTACCCGTAGAATTGGAGCACAAAGCTATGTGGGCTTTAAAAAGGTTGAACTTGGATTGGGCCGAAGCTGCAAATTTGAGGTTAACACAACTCAATGAAATTGAGGAATTACGGTTCCATGCATATGAAAGCGCAACTATGTACAAAGAAAGGATGAAGTTTGTCCACGACAAAAAGATCTTTAAAAGGGAGTTTAGGTTGGGTGACTTGGTTTTGCTCTTCAACTCAAGGCTCAAATTGTTTCCGGGCAAGCTCAAATCAAAGTGGTCCGGTCCGTTCAAGGTGGTAGATGTATCCCCTTTTGGAGCCGTGGAATTGGAATCAGAGGATGGGCTCCGAACCTTCAAATTAAATGGCCAACGAGTCAAGCACTACTTGGGCATAGATGGAGACAAACATGTGGTGGATCAATTGGCTCTCAAAGATGGTCCATGCCCGACCAATGAGTGAACATAAAGAAGGCCAACTTTTTCGTGCCGCGACGTTAAATCAAGCGCTTCATGGGAGGCAACCCATGTGTGGTACATTTTTTTTTGTCCTTTAAATTTTAGCTTTTGTTAAATAGATTTGATTGAGCAATTTAAAGTGTGTGTTAGAATGCAGGTGGTTCACAAGATCACAAAACAGGGTAAAATTGCGAGTGAAAGGGAAGCAAAGAGAGCCTGAGAAGTCTACGACACATATGCGGTCACATTTTAACTATGCGGACCGCATTGTGGTCGCAAACCTAGACAGTTAGTTTGGCCAAATTGGGTGGCTGGATTGCGGTGAGAAGGTGCACTATGAAGACCGCATTTTAGCTATGCGATCGCATAGTACGTCGCATTGTAAACAATGAGTAACCTTAGCAACACACCATCGCATAACAAGTATGCGGTCGCATACCAAGTTATGCGATCACTTATCCACCGCATTGTCTCCAGGTAAGTATCCTACCCTCTTCGCATAACCCATCATCAATGCCCTACTAACAACACACTTCACACTTAAACAAAAACAAACAAAAAAAAAAGAAAAAAAGAAGAAAGAAAAACGGTGTAAAGACCCATAAAATTCTATGTCTAAAATAATGCCCGAATAGGTCCCTATGTTGTTATAACTGTAGAATTCTTAAAACGGACCTATTTTGAGTAAAAAGTACCCCGAAACTTGAAAAAATAAAATTTTCCAGAATTGTGTTGTTATGCGACGCACTATGTGAACGTATAACGTGTATGCGGACCGCATAATGGTCGCATACATGATCAGGCTTCTGTCCAAATTGAGGACAACTATGCGGCCTAGAATGCGATCACATTTTGGGTATGCGTACCGCTTAGTAGTCGCATTCTTGCCCCATGGTTTTTGCGAGGGAGGTTATGCGATGCATTATGTGATCACATAACAGGTATGCAGACCGCATAGTGGTCGCATACCTGGGCAGATTGTTTCCAATTTTGGCCCATTTGAGGGCCATTTCTGCGACAGGAATGCGAACGGCATAGCAGGGATGCGATCGCATTCCTGACCGCATTTCTGTGTCGGGGCTCCTATTTTCTAAATTTAAAATCCGACCCCCTATTTAATAAAACACCCCTCCCCTTCATTTTTAAGGAATTTTTGAACAAAAATAGAGAGAGGGGGATAGGGTTCTTGAGAGAGAAAACTCCATCTTCATTAATTTGATTTTCCAAAATCATTCAAGCCCGAAAATTATCGAGTTATTATTATTTTCTTCACTCAAAGAGGTAAGTCTTCACCCCATTTTCCTTTAATTCTCAGATTTTGGTTAAGAATAAAGTACACATAGGTTGGTTCTTGAATATTAAAGTTGATATCTTGCATGCATGTAAGTTAAACTCCGTGATCTAGTAAAGGGAAAACAAGTTTGGGTAATTGTTCTCAAAAAGGGGGTTAGTAATCTAAGGGGTCACATAGTTTTTGATAAAATGCCCAATTGAATTCAATCTTCCTAATTCTAAGAGAAATATGTCACATTGTGGAATAGATTGACGGTGCTAGACGGTCCGGTGATTTGTGATTAGAAATTAAAAAGGGAAAATTCGACTCGAGGTATGTATGGCTAACTTTAACCTTTGTAGAATCCTCTTGTTGGTGTCCAAGCATACGGTATGCGTACCTTGTTTGAGAATATGTGAATTGACTGTCCAAATGTGTTGAAGCGTAGGACTTCACTCCCTGAATTTCCTGCTGACTACTATGCTAATTGAGATTGTGAAAAGTGGTTTGCTGTGCCTAACTTATTTTTTGCAAAGCTCGTTAAATGCTCGAGGGTATCGATATGAAAGTATGTGTTAATAAATGAAAGAATATTAATATGCCCAAGTGCGGGAATGTATCTAATGGCTAAAAACCGTGCGTGGTAAGTGATGAAAAAGGGTATTGTGAATTGATGTAATTGAGTTGAACGATTATGGAAACACCATGTATATGAACTAGTGCTTGGTGAGAATCATTGTGCCTTGAGTCCACATAGAGAATTGTTGATATGAACTTGTGTTCCTTGTAATGAAGATCCTTTTGATTTAATTGTTGGTGATTGTTGTTATGAAATGTGATTGTTTGGTGGGATCAGGTTGCACGCCGCAACAGAATGTAACAAGGCTGAAATGTGATTGTCCGGAGGGATCGGGTTGCACGCTGAAACACATGGTAATAAGGGTGGAGAGGTAACAAGGGTTGACGAGGTAATAAGGGCGGACAAGGTAATAAGGGTTGAGAGGTAATAAGGGTGGAATGTGGTTGTGTTGAAATGAGAACTTGTGAAACTCTGGATTGTGGTTGTCTCTGTTTCTGTGGAATACTTGTTGGTTCCATTAACTGTCTCTTATCTGTGTATTGTTTGATTGTACTTAGAGTAAAGTTTGTTCATACTTACTAGTACTATTCAACGGTACTAACGTCCCTTTTGCCGGGGGCGCTACATCTTTTTTATTGATGTAGGTGGTTCCATAGTAGGTAGCTCAGCCCGCCGTTAGTGGTGCCTCCTCTTCATCTCTTCGGCAGTTTTGGTGAGCCCCTCTTCTTCTCGGGGCCGCATGTGGATTATACTATCCTCTTTTTCTTATGTTGTAAAGGTATTGCCGGGGCCTTGTTGCGGGCGAGTTATGTAAAACTCCTAAGAACTCTTAGAGGCTCCGTAGACACTGTGTGGGTTGTATATGTATATGTATATGTACATTTTGGGCGGTAGTTGTACTCACTCGTAATTGTGGACCGCAAATAAGAAATGTTGTATGTAACTTGTATATTTTGGATTATCTATTGTTGAAAACTAAAAGAGGAAAATGGAATTATGTTGTAAAGTGTACTTTGAATCCAAATTGGCTAACTCATATGGAGTAATGTATGTTATGAACATGGGGTAATACGTTGGGTAGGAAAGGCAATCCAGGTCCGCTTGACTGGGTTCATCCGGTTAGGCGCCGGTCTCGTCTCTCAGCTTTGGGGCGTGACAAACTTGGTATCAGAGCCTAAGGTTTTTAAAGTGTCCTAGGATGTCTCAGAGCCGTGTCTAGTAGAGTCCTTCTTATCGGTGTGTTGTCGACCACATCTATAATTAGGGGGTTGCATGGACATTTAGGAAAATAACCTTTCATTGTTACTCTGTATCGTGCGATGAAGTGAAAATGTGAGAATGTCTCTATCTAACTCGTGCATTGTCCTAATATACAGTAAATGGCGCCAAAAAAGAGAGCTCGACTCGGCCTAGAGGCCAATTCCACCCCAAGTGTGGTCATAAATCCTTTATCTAATGGTGCGGGTGAGAATGATTCCCCGACCTTGAATCTGCATGACTCCTCCGTGCTAGGCCGGTCTATCCCTATTCCTGCTCCAACGGAGGGTACTGAAAATCCTCCCGCTGGTGTTCCTGATCCTTCCTCAGTCTCATCTTCCGTTCCCAATATTTATGATGGGGACCTCAGGGGAGCTATTCATATGTTGACTCAGTTAGTGGCCTCCCAGGCCCAACGTTCACAGGCTGCCCCTGTGTCCTCTAGCGAGCAAGGGGATTCTTCAGGTTCTAGGGTCAACCAGTTTCTACGGTTAGCCCCTCCAGAGTTCACATGCACCTACCCAGAGGCCGATCCTCAAGATTTTATAGATGAAATGTACAAGACTCTCCGAGTTATGAAGTCTACTGAAACAGAGGGAGTTGAGTTAGCTTCCTATCGTCTAAAGGGGTCAGCATATTCATGGTTTGAGATGTGGGAGAGTTCCCATGGATAGGGGAGCCCTCCGGCGAGTTTGGTCGAGTTTGTAGATGCTTTCATGCATCATTTCTTGCCTGCCGAGGTTATGGAAGCTCGTGCTGCAGAGTTTGAGGTCCTTAAGCAGGGCCACATGAGTGTGTGGGAGTACCTTATAGAGTTCGTGCGCTTGTCCAAGTATGCTACCCATATGATGCCGACTATGGAGGCCAGAGTTCGTCGGTTTGTTTAGGGCCTTGGTCCCTTGGTTGTCAATGAGGCTGCTAAAGCTTCTTTACATTCGGATATGAACTATGGTAAGATTGTGGGTTTTGCCCAGGCTACGGAGGCTAGGAAATTGAAGATAAGAATGGAGAGGGAGAGTAGTAGTAGGGCTCGGTCAGCG
Organism: Nicotiana undulata; assembly: GCA_005239495.1. NCBI lineage: Eukaryota > Viridiplantae > Streptophyta > Magnoliopsida > Solanales > Solanaceae > Nicotiana > Nicotiana undulata. Next base: position 43,979 of record ML275748.1, read on the forward strand.
GGAAACCCTGGGAGTTCAGTTGGAGGTGGGAGATCAGCCCTAGGGAGAGGGTCATCGGGGCTATCTAAGTCCTATGCTCAGTCCTCAGCCAGTGCGTCCCCATCAGGGCACAACTATCAGCAGGGAGGTCGCTTTGGGCCTAGTTCAGATGGCAGGAGGTTACACCAGTCAGGTCATTTTGGTGGGAGGTTTCAGCAGCAACGGGGGGTCCCATGTCCTAAGTGTGGGAGGTCCCATTTTGAGCCATGTTACCTGGATACTCCGTATGCTATAGATGTGGAGTGAGGGGCCATGTTCAGCGAGATTGTCTTGCGCCCAGCCAGGGAACAGGTAGAGGTACTGCTCAGCCGTCCTGTTCTTCAGCCGCCACATCTTCAGCACGCCCTCTAGCTCTAGCAGGGCGCGGTGCAGCTAGGGGTAGAGCACGGGGTCAAGGGGGACCCAGTCGGTTCTATGCTTTGAGTGGTCGCCAGAGTGCGGAGGCTTCTCCAGATGTTGTCACAGGTATTCTGACTATCCAATCGCATGATGTTTATACTCTTATTGATCTCGGGTCTTCATTGTCATATGTTACTCTATTTATTGCTTCGAGTTTTGGGATAGAACCCGAACAACTTCATGAGCCGTTCTCAGTGTCGACTCCGGTTGGTGATTCTATTACGGCCGCACGAGTCTATAGGAATTGTGTTGTCACGGTGTGTGTTCGAGATACCAATCGCTATCTTTTTGAGTTACAGATGTTAGATTTTGATGTAATCATGGAAATGGATTGGCTTTACTCGTGCTTTGCTAAACTACACTGTCGAACCAGAATTATGAGGCTTGAGTTTCTAATGAACCAGCTATTGAATGGAAAGGGAATGACGTTGTGCTGAGGGGCAGGTTTATTTCCTAGCTTAAAGCCTCCAAGATGATCCGGAAGGGGTGCATCTATCATTTGGTCCGGGTTGCGGACACCACTTCAGGGGTTCCTGCTTCCGAGTCTGTGCCGGTTGTGAATGAGTTTCTTGAAGTGTTTCCAGATGAGCTTCCTGGAATTCCGCAAGATAGAGAGATCGATTTCGGGATTGATGTATTGCCAGATACGCAGCCAATATCTATTCCACTTTACAGAATGGCGCCAGCAGAATTTAGAGAGTTAAAGGAGCAATTGAAAGATCTATTAGAAAAGGGTTTCATTCGGCCAAGTGTGTCGCCTTGGGGTGCATTGGTTCTTTTTGTCAGAAAGAATGATGGATCGCTTCGAATGTGTATTGATTATCGGCATCTTAACAAGGTCACCATCAAGAATAAATATCCACTGCCTCGGATAAATGATTTGTTCGATAAGTTGCAAGGTGCTAGGTTCTTCTCAAAGATTGATTTACGGCCCGGGTATCACCAGATAAAGACCAGGGAGCAGGATATCCCTAAGACCGCTTTCAGGACTCGTTATGGGCACTTTGAGTTTCTGGTAATGTCTTTTGGGCTAACCAACGCCCGGCAACTTTTATGGATCTTATGAATCGGGTTTTCAAACAGTTTCTTGACTCCTTTGTGATTGTCTTTATTGACGACATCCTTGTTTATTCGCGAAGTCGGGAAGATCATGCTAATCACCTCTGGGCAGTTCTGCAGACTCTTCATCAACACCAGATGTATGAAACGTTTTCAAAATGTGAGTTTTGGCTAGCATCAGTCACCTTTTTGGGCCATGTTGTTTCCAGGGAAGGGATTCGGGTTGATCCCCAAAAGATTGCAACGGTGAAGGATTGGCCTAGACCAACGACACTGACAGAGTTTCGTAGTTTCTTGGGTCTAGCCGGGTACTATCGAAGATTTGTGGAGGGATTCTCTACCCTCGCCTCCCCATTGAATAAGCTGACACAGAAAGCAGTTACGTTTTAGTGGTCCGATGCTTGTGAAAAGAGTTTTCAGGAATTGAAGTCGAGATTGACTTCGGCACCAGTGTTGATCTTGCCAGAAGGTTCAGAGGGATTCGTTGTTTATTGTGATTCTTCGAGATTTGGTTTGGGGTGTGTGTTGATGCAATGTGGTAAAATTATAGCGTATGCTTTAAGGCAGCTCAAGAATCACTAGAAGATCTATCTGACGCATGATTTGGAGCTCGCAACGGTTGTGTTTGCATTGAAAATTTGGCAGCATTATCTTTATGGGGTCCATGTGGACGTGTTCACAGACCACAAGAGTCTTCAGTATTTATTCAAGGAGAAGGAGTTGAATTTAAGGCAGCGGAAGTGGATAGAATTGCTCAAGGATTATGATATGAATATTTTGTACCACCAAGGGAAGGTGAATGTTGTCACGACCCCAAACCTATGGGTTGTGATGGCGCCGGACACAACTGTCGGGCAAGCCAATTCCTTAATTCGTACAAATACCTTCATGTTTAAAAATTTCGAAATCGTTGCCTTTATTGCATTTCACAATCCAATAAATAAACTGTTGTAGATTTAAATACGACGGAAGGTGCCTTTAATTCAATAAAACAAGACTCAAAACATCCCTAGAACCCGGTGATACAAGTACATGAGCAGTTTCTAAGAATTTATTCAATTATACAACTATTGTCCGAGGAATAAATGGAACAAAGGCAACAAAGATACAAGTAAAGATATGGGAAGAAGGAGACTCTGTCAACTGCGGAACGCCTCCGGATGAATGCAGCCCGAGTAAGTCTCCGAATCAACTTCTGAACTATGAAGGTACTGTGCAACAAAATGCATAGAAAGTGTAGCATGAGTACATATACATATATGTACGCAGTGAGTATCCCGTCTAAACTCGAAGAAGTAGTGACGAGAGGTCGACTAGATACTCACTAAGGTCCAGCAACCTAATATAAAATGAGATATGGCTAAAGCAATAGGCATGCGAAGCAGTAAACAACAAGCTCATAAACACATAATGTAATACGAGTAAGAACCCCAAGTACCTATTTCTCTTATTAAACAATACCTGCCAATCCAGTCTTATGTGATCCAGACTCAAGTGTACATATACCGACATATACAAGAAAACCGTCCGGAATCATAAGGTTGGTCATAAGGACTGAGGTCATAAGCTCCCCACGATCGCGAATCATACCTGCGACTCGGGTGCTGACTCGATAGTAATAAGCTCCCCACGATCGCGCATCATGCCTGCGACTCGTGTGCTGACTCGATAGTAATAAGCTCCCCACGATCGCGCATCATGCCTGCGACTCGTGTGATGACTCAATAGTAATAATATTCACATATAGGTACCTACGGGTACCGACTCGACCGTGATCTCAATAGGATTCTGTCAATATCATATCACTGATAGCCAATTAGAATTTACATCATCATATTTTTACCTCTCCCATGTCATTTCAACAGTAAACACAATTTATAATACATACAATGGTTCAAATAAGGCATGAAATGGCATGCTCGTGGGTCCTACGACTACCCGACATAGCAATATAGTCGCCATGTACGGACTCTCGTCACTTGGTACGTACGCGGCCCCCTCAACATGTGCACATAGCAAACAAGGAACCTACGGGGAAATTTCCCCCTTACAAGTTTGGAAAGGAGACTCACCTCGACGAAATCACCTCTCGGACCAAGGATCAGATCAAGGATGCGCCCGAATCTTCGAAATCAACTCTCGACGGCTCGCAACTAGAAAAATATAGAATAATCTAATCATTTTAAGTTCAAAGAGGGAGAATTAACAAGGAAATCCCAAAATTAGGTGTTCTTGAAGAAACTTGGAATTTCGACCCGGGCCCACTCGTTCGGATTTCGAAAATTCTTGAAGGATTAAATTACCCGAATCCTTACTAATTAAATTATACAATTTACTTCAAAAATTCATGCTCAAATCGTGGCAAAAGATCACATTTTCCAAATTCTAGGTTTCTTAGCAAATT
>ML275748.1:56595-98859 GCA_005239495.1 Nicotiana undulata
TTGTGGGGTGAGTGGGGGGGGGGGGGGGGGGTTTGTAATGGTTTTTCTATTGCTGATGTTGCTGTTACTGGTGCTTTTTCACCTGCGGAAGGGGAGCCGCAGGAGCGGACAAGGCTCCGCAAGTGCGGACGTTTGGCTGAGCGAGAAGAGTCTGCAGGTGCGAGGTAATTGCCGCACCTGCGAAACCGCAGGTGCGGGAGGTCGATCGTAGGTGCGGAAGTTGAGGTCCTTGGGATTTTACGCAGGTGCGCACTTGGGACTCGCAGGTGCGGTTCCGTAGGTGCGAGTAAGTGGTCGCAGGTGCGAAACCACTTGGCAGAAGGTATAAAAGCGTGCCTTCGCGAATTTTAGCCATCGTTTTCAATATTTCATCAGGGTTTGAAGCTTTTGAAGGGTTTTTGAGGAGAGAATTTGATAGTGCTTCATTGAGGTAAGGTTTTTGGACTCTAAACTCGTTTATGTGTTATTAAAGGTCGGATTTATGGTGGAAAATTAGGGAAAAATCTGTGCAAATTGGGTAATTAGGGCTTGGGACTAAGAGACTTTAAAATAGGAATTTGAGGGGTCATTTTGACTCCGATTTCAGTGTTCTTGGTATGTATAGACTCGTGGGAGGACGAGGATTCTTTTGGTGTAAATTTTATCGAGTTCAGAGACGTGGTCTCGGGGGTCGGGTTTGACCAATTTCGGGATTTTCGAGTATTTTTGATAATTTTCGATTGGGATTAGTTTTAGCATATAATAATGATATTCATCTGATTGTTGGTAGATTTGGAGCACTCGGAGGCCGGATTTATAGGCAAGGGCACTGCAGAGTAGATTTGGAGCACTCGGAGTAGTATATTTAGAGCCAAACTTGGAACTGAGGGTTCGAAACCCCAAACTATCTGATATTTGATGTTAATTAAGGTGACACATTTGCCAAGTGACGGGCATGTGGACGTACTCCGAATATTGTAGCCGGGCTCATCCCTTGGCACTGTCTAATTGTTATCTCAGGTTGATATTGGTACTGTGAAGGTTGCATTTACCTTGAACGCAATAGGAATCATGCTAAGTATAAATTTTAAGGCTTCACGACGATATGTTCAGACCGGAACAGTCAATTATTGCTGTCTCTGTTTATGATTATTGATTTCATGTACTCAGTCCTATTATAGTATATTTTTTATACCTCAGTCTCGTAAATTGCTAGTTTATTCTATATCATCATTGGTTTGGGCTGATTTTTCATATGTTAGAGCATGGTGAGTGAGATTGGAAGGTACTGACTGAGTGAGGCTTGGAGCCTGGTTTTGAGACAGTTATGAGGTCGGACTGCACACAACAACGACCTTGGAATCATGCCTTCGTTGGCTTTATATAGTGCTTGGGCTTATAATAGCCCCTTCGGAGTCTTTACACCCCCAGCGAGCGCACATATATTGAGGGATGGATCTTCCCTGGACATGGATCTTGTCCGAGTGACATGTTCCGTAGATGGATCTTCTCCGTGGGGCTGGATCGGCCTTTTTCCTCAGTACTAGGTGACTGTGTCACTTGTGTTTATGTAATATCCGGGATGGACTTTCCCTGGGCTGGAAGGCTAGATTCTAGTACTGAGTGGACCACCTTATGAGAGTTTGATTACTGAGTACACATCATTCTTGGTTCTATATGAATTCGTGCGGGTATGCAGGGCTACAGACATAAATTGATGCATCTTGTTTATTTTCTGATATATAACTGTCATGTCTAAGTTATATACGGTTGTTCAAATTTATCGGAGGTTCAGTCCTTCACTATCTCTCAGTCCGTAGTTTTGTTTCGTTACTACTCAGTTGGTGCACTTACGTTACCCCCTGCACCTTGTGTGCAGATCCAGGTACATCGAGATTCTGCTCTGGTCAGTGAGTAGCAGCAGTTTCATCAGAGTTGACGAGGTAGCAGCTGGCGACCATGATCTCGTCATCTCTTTCTCTTCTACCCGTCCTATTTACTTTCAGACTATCTTGTCCATTTTGTTTTGGGTTGTATTATGTATTAGCAGCTCATGACTGTGTGACACTGGATCCGGGTTTTGTAGGATTTGGGTTCTTGATTCTCATAAAACTGTTTCCAAATTCTGATTTACTATTATTATTGATTTCAGATTATTTAAAAAGGGGTATTGTCTCTATAATTGAACCTAGATTAGTTATAAACAGGTGGCTGACCTGGTTCCACGACAGGCTCCATAACGACTCCGAAATTGGGTCGTGACAAGTTGGTATCAGAGCTCTAGGTTAAATAGGTCTCACCAGTCATGAGCAGGTTTAGTAGAGTCTTGCGGATCGGTACAGAGACATCTGTAATTATCTTCGAGAGGCTATAGAACCCTTAGGAAAATTCAACATATTGAATTCTGTCGTGCGACTCTGTTGAATTCCGGGACTAAACTTTTGTTGTTTGATTCTCTCATAGATGGTGAGGACTCGTGCTACCGGTAGTGGTGATCAGACACCAGCAGGACTAGCCAGAGGTCGACGCCGTGGTCGAAGCCGTGGCAGGGGGGTGCAGCCCGCACAGCAGTTGGGGCAGCACCTGTGGACCCTCCCATTGCCCATGATCATGTCCGCGCAGCTTAGATTCCAGCGGGGCAGGCTCAGGCACCAGCAGTGCCCATTGTGATTCCGGGTCTTCAGAAGACCCTAGCCCAGATTTTGACGGTGTGCACCAGTTTGGCACAGGCCGTCGCTATGTCCACTACCGCTACTACTTCTCAGGCCGGGGGAGGCATTCAGACTCCAGCTGCCCGGACACCTGAGCAGGTCACCCTGGTACTTCAGACACCTGGGGCAGCCCCAGTGCAGCGGATTGCTCCGGTACAGGATTATGTGGTCCCAGCTTTAGCTGATGATGAGCAGCGTAGGTTGGAGAGGTTCAGCAGACTCCAACCTCCGACTTTTAGTGGTACAGAGGGCGAGGATGCACAGGCCTTCTTTGACAAGTGTCAGAGCATTCTACGCACAACAGGGATATTAGAGGCCAGTGGGGTTCCATTTACCACATTCTAGTTTTCAGGAGCTGCACTTGCTTGGTGGGAGGCATATGCGAGGCATAGACCCGCTAATGCAGCGCCCCTTATACGGCACCATTTCTCCATTCTCTTTTTGGAGAAGTATAAACCACATTCTTGTAGAGAGGAGCTGCGTAGAGAAATCGAGCAGTTGCGTCAAGGAGACATGACCGTGACGCACTATGAGATGAGGTTCTCTAAGTTAGCCCGTCATGCCATCTAGCTAGTCCCCACAGACAGAGAGAGGATTCAGAGGTTTGTTGATGGTCTCACTTACCAGCTACGAATTTTTGTGACCAGGGAGAGGGTATCTGGCGCTTCTTTTGAGGAGGTAGTTGACATAGCCAGGGAGATTGAGTCCATGCACCGCCAGGAGCGTGTTGAAAGGGAGGACAAGAGGCCTCGAGGATCTGGTAGTTATGGTGGTGTTTACTCAGGAGGTCAGTCGCAGCATAGCAAAGGCCGTCCATTCAGGCCTCCTCATCCAGCTCGTCCAATCTACAGTGGTGCTTCATCAGGACACAACCCGCGTAGCTCTCATCGGGGTCGTTCATCATTCAGTGCACTTCTAGCCCAAAGCTTATCCCGTCCACCATCTGTTCAGGGTCCTTCAGCACATGGTTCCTCTAGCAGCTACACTGGTACTAGGGTCCCCCTTCTTTCCCCACCGTCATTTGTTGAGAGAGGTTGCTTCGAGTGTGGGGATCCGAGTCACATCGAGAGGTATTGTCCCCGCCTTTATGGTAGTTCATTTCAGCACAGGAGCCAGCCTCCAGCTTTAGCACCAATTTATACACCACCCGCTCAGGCAAGCAGGGGTGGAGGCCAGTCATTCAGAGGCCGCCCTAGAGGGGGAGGTCGGTCAGGTGGAGGACATGTCCGTTTCTATGCACTTCCGGGCAGACCCGATGCCATAGCTTCATATGCAGTTATTACAGGTATTATCTCAATTTGTCACCAGGATGCTGCGGTATTATTTGATCCTGGTTCTACGTATTCATATGTTTCTTCATACTTTGCACATTTCTTGGATACGCCCCGTGAGTCCTTGATTTCAGTTGTCTGTGTGTCGACTCTAGTGGGGGATACTGTTGTGGTAGACCGGGTATACCTGTCTTGTATTATATCTATTGGGGGTCTGGAGACCCGGGAAGATCTACTATTGCTTAGCATGGTTGACTTCGATGTGATTTTGGGCATGGATTGTCTATCTCCATGCCATGTTGTTCTTGACTGTCACGCCAAGACCGTGACCTTAGCTATGCCCAGATTGCTGAGGATTGAGTGGAGAGGTTCGGTGGAGTATGTTACTAGTAGAGTGATTTCCCACCTGAAGGCCCAACATATGATTGGGAAGGGATGTGAGTCTTATCTGGCCTTTGTGAGAGATGTTAGTAGTGATACTCCTTCTATTGCTTATGTTCTTGTGGTCCGTGAGTTTCTGTACATATTCCCTGCGGACCTGCCAAGCATGCCACCTGACAGGGACATCGATTTTGGTATTGACTTGTTACCAGACACCCAGCCTATCTCTATCCCACATTACCGCATGGCCCCAACAAAGTTGAAAGAATTAAAAAAGCAGCTTCAAGAACTCCTAGATAAGGGGTTCATTCGGCCTAGTGTGTCACCTTGGGGTGCACCGGTGTTGTTCATGAAAAAGAAGGATGGGTCTATGCACATGTGTATTGACTATAGGCAGCTAAACAAGGTTACAGTGAATAACCGATATCATTTGCCTCGTATTGATGACTTGTTTGATCAGCTTCAGGGAGCTAGGGTGTTCTCCAAGATTAACTTGAGTTCTGGGTACCATCAGCTGAAGATTCGGGATTCTAACATTCCGAAGACTGCCTTCAGGACCAGATATGGTCATTACGAGTTTTTGGTTATGTCATTTGGGCTGACCAATGCCCCAGTCGCGTTCATGCATTTGATGAACAACGTGTTTCATACTTACCTTGATTCATTCGTCATTGTGTTCATTGATGACATCCTGGTGTATTCTCGTAGCTAGGAGGAGCACGCTCAGCATTTTAGGGTTATGTTGCATAAGTTGAGGGAGGAGAAGCTTTATGCAAAGTTCTCCAAGTGTGAGTTTTGGCTTGGTTCAGTAGCTTTCTTGAGTCACGTGGTGTCTAGTGAGGGTATTCAGGTGGACCCGAAGAAGATTTAGGCGGTGCAAAGTTGGCCCAAACCTTCCTCAGCTACAGAGATTATGAGTTTCCTTGGGTTGGCGGGTTATTACCGTCGCTTCGTGGAGGGATTCTCTTTTATTGCTTCACCGCTGACCAGATTGACCCAGAAAGGTGCTCCATTCAGATGGTCTGATGAGTGTGAAGAGAGCTTTCAGAAGCTCAAGTCAGCATTGACTACAGCTCCGGTATTGGTCTTACCTACTGGTTCGGGTTCTTACACAATCTATTGTGATGCTTCTAGAGTTGTCTTGGGAGAGGTTCTGATGCAGGACGGTAGGGTGATTGCCTACGCGTCCAGACAGTTGAAGGTGCACAAGAAGAATTATCCAATGCACGACCTTGAGCTAGCTGCCATTGTTCATGCTTTGAAGATTTGGCGTCACTATTTGTATGGGGTACAATGTGAGATTTTCACTGACCATCGTAGCTTGCAGTACTTGCTGAAGAAGGATTTGAATTTACGTCAGAGAAGATGGTTGGACCTTCTTAAGGATTTTGACCTCACTATTCTATATCATCCGGGGAAGGCCAATATAGTGGCCGACGCCGTGAGTCATCGAGTAGGGAGTTTGGGGAGTCTAGCCTATCTTTCAGCAGCAGAGCTACCCTTGGCACGTGATGTTCAGTCCTTAGCAGGGAAGCTTGGGAGATTGGATTTGTCAGAGCCTTCGCGGGTATTAGCTAGCATGGCTTCCCAGTCTACTCTCAATGATCAGATTAGAGCGCGCCAGTATGATGACCGGCACTTGTTGGTTCTTCAGGACAGGGTCCGTCGAGGTGATGCCAGGGATGCGACTATTCGTGATGACGGGGTTATGAGGATGCAACTCTGTATTTGTGTGCCCAATGTAGATGGTATTCGAGAGTTGATATTAGCAGAGGCCCATAACTCGCGGTATTCTATTCATCCGGGTGCTGCGAAGATGTACCAGGACCTAAGACAGAAGTATTGGTAGAGGCCGATAAAGAGATATATTGTTGAGTATGTAGCACGGTGTCTCAACTCCCAGCAGGTTAAGTATGAGCACCAGAGACCAGGTGGATTGCTTCAGAAGTTAGTTATTCCGGAATGGAAGTGGGAGCGGATAACCATGGACTTTGTAGTTGGGCTTCGACTGACCAAGTCGGCGCACTTCATTCCTGTCAGTACTACTTATACTTTGGAGTGGCTAGCTGGTATTTACATCAGGGAGATTGTCCGATTGCATGGGGTCCCAGTTTCTATCATTTCTGACGGGGGTACTCAGTTCACATCTCAGTTTTGGAGGTCTATGCATAGAGGTATGGGTACGCAGGTAGAGTTGAGCACAACATTTTATCCCAAGACTGGCGGACTATTCAGATCTTGGAAGACATGTTGCGTGCATGTGCGATTGATTTTGGTGGCTCGTGGGAGCAGTTTCTGCCTCTAGCAGAATTTGCATATAAAAACAGCTACCAGTCCAGTATTCAGATGGCGCCGTATGAGGCTTTATATGGGAGGAGGTGTAGATCTCCGGTTGGTTGGTTCAAGCCCAGCAAGGCCAGGCTATTAGGCCCAGACTTGGTTCAGGATGCGTTAGCAAGGGTGAAGTTGATTCAGGAGCAACTTCGCACGGCCCAGTCTAGGCAGAAGAGCTATGGGGACCGGAAGGTTCGGGATGTGTCTTTCATGGAGGGTGATAATGTACTGCTGGAGGTGTCACACATGAAGGGTGTCTTGAGGTTTGGGAAGAGGGGCAAGCTTAGTCCCCAGTTCATTGGTCCTTTTGAGGTGCTTCAGAAGGTTGGAGAGGTGGCTTATAGACTTGCCTTGCCACCCAACTTGTCTAGTGTTCATCCGATATTCCATGTGTCGATGCTTCAGAAGTATGTTGGTGACCCGTCTCATGTTTTGGACTTCAGCACAGTTCAGCTCGAGGATGATATGCCTTATGAGGTGGAGCCAATGGCTATTTTGGCTTGCGAGGTCAGAAAGTTGAGGTCAAAGGAGATAGATTCAGTGAAGGTGCAGTGGAGAGGTCAGCCAGTGGAGGAGGCTACTTGGGAGACCGAGCAGGAGATGCAGAGCAGATATCCTCACTTGTTTGAGACTACAGGTATGTTTCTAGACCCGTTTGAGGACGAACATTTGTTTAAGAGGGGGAGAATGTAACAACCCGGTCGGTCGTTACGAAGAACATGCATTATTTTCACTATTTCTGCTTGGTTGTAGCTTGGTTAGACTGTTCATGATGTGATAGAGTTGGTCAGTTCGGGTTCGGAGTGGTTATAGAAGGAATTGAGACACTTAGTCTCTAAAAGTAGCCTTAGAGATGAAAAAGTCAACCAGGAGTTGATTTATTAGTAAACGACCTCGGAATGCGAATTTTATGGCTCGGATAGATTCGTTAGGTGATTTGTGACTCATGAGTGTGTTCGGAATATTTTTGTGATGTCCGGTGTAGAATGAGGCTTGAATTGACGAAAGTTAGTTTTTAGCAATTCCCGACCGGTAGTGGAAAATAGGCTATCGGGTTTGGAATGGAATTTTGACAGTTGGAACAGGTTCGTAATGTCATTTTGGATATGTCTGCAAAATTTCAGGCCAATTAGAGTTGTTTTGGGTAGGGTCGGCATAGTTGGTGGAATTTGGAAAATTCGAAGTTCATAGGCTTGAATTCGATGTGTTTTGGGGGTTTTGATGTTGTGTTTGGTGTTTCGAAGGCTCGACTAAGTTTTAATGACCCTATGTGGTGCATTGGTATGTTTGGTTGGGGTCCCGAGGGCCTCAGGATGGTTTTGGGAGATTACGGGGGGGGGGGGGGGGGGGGGGGGNTGTTACTGGTGTTTTTGCACCTGCGGAAGGGGAGCCGCAGGAGCGGACATGGCTGAGCGAGAAGAGTCCGCAGGTGCGAGGTAATTGCCGCACCTGCGAGGCCGCATGTGCGGGAGGTCGATCGCAGGTGCGAAAGTTAAGGTCCTTGTGATTTTCCGCAGGTGCACACCTGGGATCCGCATGTGCGAGTAAGTGGTTGCAGGTGCGAAACCACTAGGCAGAAAGTATAAAAGCGTGCCTTCGCGATATTTAGCCATCTTTCTCAATATTTCATCCGGGTTTGAAGCTTTTGAAGGGTTTTTGAGGAGGGAATTCGATAGTGCTTCATTGAGGTAAGGTTTTTGGACTCTAAACTCGTTTATATGTGATTAAAGTTCGGATTTATGGTGGAAAATTAGGGAAAAATCTGGGCAAATTGGGTAATTAGGGCTTGGGACTAAGGGGCTTTAAAATGGGAATTTGAGGGGTCATTTTGGACTTCAATTTCAGTGTTCTTGGTATGTATAGACTCGTGGGAGGACGAGGATTCTTGTGGTATAAATTTTATCGAGTTCCGAGACGTGGACCCGGGGGTCGGGTTTGACCAATTTTGGGATTTTCGAGTATTTTTGATAAATTTCGATTGGGATTAGTTCCTTAGCATATTATAATGATATTCATCTGATTGTTGGTAGATTTGGAGCACTCGGAGGCCGTATATAGAGGCAACGTTAATGCGGAGTAGTATATTAGCCGGGTTTGAGATAAGTAACGCTTCCAAACTTGGAACTGAGGGTTCGAAACCCCAAACTATCTGATATTTGATGTTAATTAAGGTGACGCACTTGCCAAGTGACGGGCATGCGGGAGTACTCCGAATGTTGTAGCGCTCATCCCATGGCACTGTCTAATGGTTATCTCAGGTTGATATTGGTACTGTGAAGGTTGCATTTACCTTGAGCGCAATAGGAATCATGCTAAGTATAAATATTAAGGCTTCACGCCGATATGTTCAGACAGGAACGGTCGATTATTGCTATCTCTGTTTATGATTATTGATTTCATGTACTCAGTCCTGTTATAGTATATTTTTCATGCCTCAGTCTCGTAAATTGCTAGTTTATTCTATATCATCATTGGTTTGGGCTGAATTTTCATATGTTAGAGCATGGTGAGTGATATTGGAAGGTACTGAATGAGTGAGGCTTGGAGCCTGGTTTTGAGATAGTTATGAGGTCGGACTGCACACGGCAGCGACCCCGAGATCATGCCTTCGTTGGCTTGATATAGCGCTTGGGCTTATAGGAGCCCCTCCGGAGTCTTCACACCCCGAGTGAGCGCACAAATATTGAGGAATGGATCTTCCTTGGACATGGATCTTGTCCGAGTGATATGTTCCAAAGATGGATCTTCTCCGTGGGGCTGGATCGACCTTTTTCCTCAGTACTAGGTGACTGTGTCACTTGTGTTTATGTAATATCCGGGATGGACTTTCCCTGGGCCGGAAGGCCAGATTCTAGTACTGAGTGGACCACCTTATGAGAGTTTGATTACTGAGTACACATCATTCTTGGTTCTATATGAATTCATGCGGGTATGCAGGGCTACAGACATAAATTGATGCATCTTGTTTATTTTCTGATATATTACTGTCATGTCCAAGTTATATACTGTTGTTCAAAATTATCGGAGGCTTAGTCCGTCACTACCTCTCAGCCCGTAGTTTGGTTTCGTTACTACTGAGTTGGTGTATTCACGTTACCCCCTGCACCTTGTGTGCAGATCCAGGTACATCGAGATTCAGCTCTGGTCAGTCAGTAGCAGCAGTTTCATCAGAGTTGACGAGGTAGCAGCTGGAGACCGTGATCTTGGGTTGTATTATGTATTAGCAGCTCATGAATGTGTGACACTGGATCCGGGTTTTGTAGGATTTGGGTTCTTGATTCTCATAAAACTGTTTCCAAATTCTGATTTAATATTATTATTGCTTTCGGATTATTTAAAAAGGGGTATTGTCTCTATTATTGAACCTAGATTAGTTATAGACAGGTGGCTGGCTTAGTTCCACGACAGGCGCCATCACGACTCCGAAATTGGGTTGTGACATTCCGCCATCAGCAGGCGAGGCCAGCAGCTCTCAGGCCCCACCTTCAGTTTTCGGACACTTGGAGACTCCTCCACCACTAGCAGCAGTCATTCCTCCAGGTGAGTCTTCAGATGCTCCACCACCATCAACAGTCACTCAGCAGGCTACTGCTGGTGACTCCCCTATCACTCAGCAGGCTACTGACTCCCATAGCTCTTAGTGCGCCTCAGGGAGCCCCTAAACTCTGTTTTACATTCTCATGCATTGGGGACAATGCATGCTTTTTAGTTGGGGGTGGGATAGCCTTGTACAACCTGTCTATTATCTTTCTTTTTGAAATTAATGAACTATTGTACATGTTTTTGTGTTATGAAAATCTTCGGAGTTATTGATAAACTTGTGTACATATTTGTGTTGTTTATCGTTAACTTGTATTGTAGTTGTACATTTGTTATCTTTGTACATATATAAAAAAAAAGTAGATAGTTGTATGCATATTCAACCCTAGTAATTATCAATGAATTCCCCTTGGTTTTTCTTCGCCGGGTTCTTTTCCAAGGGTGTAATAGTAGAACCATGACAGTAGGATGAAATGTGTTGACCGGGTTGGTGTAATTGTCTAGTATCAAGCATGTGTGTCTGTAAATAACCGTTACCCTTCCGTTAATATAAATAAAACAAAAAAATAATGTATCTTGTGTTATATAGGAAGTCAACTGTGTGAACCTGAGGCTCGCTTTTTGACTCTATGCTTACTTAGAATTATACATGTAAATATGATGAAAAGCTTCGAGTTGCCAAGTGTTGACTCGAGGGCTAAAACTATGTTGGGTCAAACAGTGCGTGTGCCGTGTGTGTTAGCTTTTGTATAAATAATTCTTTTGTTTACTTCTGTCGTCTAGAACTTGCCCGGTTGGTTTTTCGATGCTAATGATAAGTACATCTGGGTGGATAAATGACCTTAGGCAGTCTTTGTTATAGTGGAAAACCCAGCTAGCCTTTCAAGCTACCCAATGTATACATGTTATCACTAGTTACCCCATTTGAGCCTTTAACCTTTTTGTTGGTCACCTCATTACAAACCTTTCCCCTTTTGTAAAATAATTCCCTCTTATGAATTCGTCCCTCCTTGAACATTGAGAATAAGTCTAAAAGCCTAAGTAGGGGGTGTGGTGTCAAGTTGGAAATGGATAAGGTTGTACATTGAGTGTAGGAACCCATACCTCAAAGTATTCACATGAAATTATTCAAGCTCCAAAAGAAAAACTAAAAAAAAAAAGAGAAAAAGAAGAATAAGAAAAGAAAAGAAATATTTGTATATATATACATATCGAGCCTTGAAGAAAAATAGAGATGTATTTAAGGTGGTTCAATGTTGGTAACTAGGAGCCAATGAGGGCTATGTGGGTTGAAAAGAGACAAAGGGCATTAAGAAAGAAAAATGTGAGTAGTGTTCAAGGAGGGTGTAGTCACTTGTACCCAAATGTTTATCCAACCCTCTCCTAAGACTACATTACAAGCTTAAAAAGTCCTTATGGGATCTCCAAACGAATGTTCTTGAAGAGTCGACGATTTAAAATAAGGGCAAGCTTATGGCACGATGTGTCGTAACACTTGAAACTCTTTGTGAGATTGAGTGTCCTTGTAAATATGTCCCTTCTTGCTGGCATTGTCAATATTGTGAGTTGGGACCTTCTTTCTGGTAAGGGCACATGAACTGTGAAGTTTGACAGAAGTTGAGTTCTTGAAGTCGGATGCAAGTGCACTCAGCTGAGAGTAACATTTTGTCAAATTGGTCGAGGCTCAAAGTTCACAAGTTGATTAGTCTCTTTGTAAATAACAGTGATTGTTCATGAAGGGTAAATAAACGAAAATGCATGCTTGTGGTACTAACAATTAATACCGTCCATGGTCATTATTGTTTCCTGTCTTTTAGTTGATGTCTAGATTAGGATAGAGTCGTTCTAGTTGCTTGAGCACAAGCAAGCGTTTAAGTTGGGGGTGTTGATGTGCCGGAGAATTTCGGCACATTTAATACCCAATTTCTTAGATTTTGGCTTGTTTTAAGAGCAAGTATCTTTTATACTTATGTAATTTTAATGTTTTGCAGTGTATGAGGTTGGAAGACTCAAGAACAGATAAATGAAATCAAAAAGCCGAAAAAAGACAAGAAAAGTGGAAAATGCAGTCGCAGAAGTGAATCCGCGGACCGCATATCCAACATGCGGTCCGCATAATTGACAAGGGAATTGCAGAGTCCAACAGTCTATTTGAAAATTCTCAAGTTCAAGAATGCGGTCCATTATGCGATCGCATAACAAGTTTGCGAGTCGCATAATGGACCGCAAACCTCTTGAGCCAAATGCCTAGATCATAAATGCGACGATATTTTACGATCGCATAACAACAAAGCGGACCGCATAACAAGAATGCGACGAGCACCTGGGAACTAGGGTTCAAATATGCGATGGCTTCGTTAAGAAAGCGTACCGCATATCTGTTATGCGACAGATATGCGGTCGCATAGTTTACCTGGAAGGGTAATTTTGTCCGTTTTTTACCCCGAGTTTTAGCCCACTATAAATAGATTTATTGGGGTTTAGTGGGTCATTCTTGTATGGTTTTTGAGCTACAATACACACTTTGAATATTCCTCTCTTTTGGAAGCTTTAGAAGTGAAGATTCTTGTATTTTGTAAGCTTTATGACATTTATTACTCTCATCTTTTTGCCTTTAGGCATGAGTAGCTAGCTTTAAATACTAAGGTTGTGGACCCTAAATGAGTGTTATGTTAATGGGTGTTTAACATTGAATATATATATAATGGTTGGTTGATATTTATTTACTTCTTATTCTTAATTTATTGTTGGTGGTTGCAAACATTAACAAGTGCCATTAAATTCTTTCTTTACTTGGAAAAGTGAGTTAGGATTGGTAGGAGTTAATATCAAAGACTCAAGGCTTTAAACCTTGTTTAATAGAATCGCTTATGAATAAGTGGGTTTTATTTGGCATTAATTGATTACTTTTCATAGCAACTCTTTTATATTTGGAAAAATCATAAAGAGGATATACTACCGAACTATTGGAAAATATTGGGTAGTCAATTAGAAATCATTTGCATATCTAAAGGACCTTCCATTAAAAGTATATCATATTAACACCTATTATCATTACACTTCATTGAAGGGGACACAACATTGGTTTAGTTAATCACATCAATTACAATTTTAATTAATCATATTTGTCACTATTTCAATTAAATTATCACACAATCAATTCTCATATTCTTGCTACAGTAACCGAATATAAATACGATTTAAGTTGAGATTCACACTACCAAAGTAATCTTTTCACGCCTATTCCTTGTGGGATACGACCCCAACCTTGTTGGGTTATTATATTTGACACCGACCACTTTACACTATTTTTAAGTATAAATTTGAGCGTATCAATTTACCAACGGTAAAGAATAGGAAACAATTTAAGGAAAGAAATCACATAGCTGAAGTATAGAGTCGGTAATTAGGGGTAGATACACAAAGGTTTAATTAAGAAAATAGTAGTAAGAATCAGTAAATAATACAGTCGATCATAAATAAGGCAAGCAGTAATTTAAAGGTTGTGAAAATAAGGAAAATAGCCGGAAATTAGTATAGGAGTGTCAGCACAGTAAATCAAGGATTCAAAGAATAAAAAATAGTACTGATTTTAAGGAAAATAACAGAAGATTCCATAAGTAAACAAGTAAACCAAGTACAAACAGGAAGAATCAAAATATGAAACCCTAATGGACATATTCGGGTAAAATCACGGCATATTCAAATTAATCGAATAAGAATTCAAGAGAATCAAACACACAACAGAATCATGTAGCAAATAATCGAGGTCGAACTCAGAATCCAAACAGTGTTTAAAAATTAGGGGTTTCAACATAACTAGTTGGGTTAAAAGGGAAAGCTTAACAAAAATCGATTAAATGCTTAGGAATCAGAGAATAACATTTTAAAAAAAATCAGAATCGTTTTTTGAAGAAAAGTTTCAGAAACCCTTGTAATGAAAATGAAGAGACACTTCAAAAATCAGAATGTTTTCTCAGAAAAACAGGTAAAAATAGTTCGAACCTTCTTAGATCTGTTACAGATCTAAAACGTTAGGAGATGAAATTAGGGTTTCTAGAAAATAACCCAGAACTGAGAGATATCGGTTTAGAACCCATAGGTTTAACCAAGAAATAGGATGATCTTACTCAAATCGAGCCATGGTGGCCTGAGACCGGTGAGGACAGGCCAAGGTGTGAGTGGACCGGCCACAGGTCCCTTGAGGACCTCAAAGACAAGAGGAATTCCGGTCATAGGAGAGTCGTTAAGGCTGGAGAATGGTGATAAGCCACCATAGTTAACGGCGAGCAAGTAACGACGAGGGAAATTAGGGTTAGGGCAGAAAGAACCTAGGAGAGAAGGGGAGTGTGACGACGGAGAGTGAGAGGTGGAATGAGGGGTTTGGGGGGGGGGGGGGGGGGGTCGTTAGGTTAAATTAGGTAAGAATTAACCTGGACCATTGATCAAAAATGATAAACGGCCAGGATTTGGGCGGAATTGGGTCGGGTAGTATTAGGATTTGGGCCTGGGGTCTTTGGGCCAATGTAATTAGGCATTTTGGGCTGGTTTAATAGGATATAGTTGAATTAAAACAAGCTATTTGTTAAATACCCAAATTTAATTAATTAAAATAATTTATAAAATAAGTACTAATTATAAAAAATGAATTCCATGCATGAAATATTTTAAAAATGATTATTTAGTACTAAAAATATAAAGAACTATATTCTGGTGAAAATAGCATAAAACGTATATGCATGGGCTATAATTACAAAGTTATTGCAATTATAACCAAAATGAGCCAATTTGGATATTTATGGAATAATTTTGTCTTAATAGGACCATAAACAATAAATTAAATCAAGAAATATTTTTTAAATCATTTGTGTTGTAATTTTGTAATTATTTATTGGAAATAAAATACTGGACAAAATTAATAGAAATGTTGAAAAATTATGGAAAAATACCAATTGATACTAATGCATGATTTTGAAGGTATATATGCAAATTAAAATTATTTTTAGGAAACATTGGGTATCAACAGCTACTCCTCTTTACCCGTAAAGGATGAAAGAGTTGTCGGGTAAAGATATGATGGCCGATTTTGACCGAGCGAAACGGTTTGAGAGATTTAGGCCGCACTCTGGCTTCTGAGCTGCCTACATATCCCTGGTTTTACAGAAATCAGGCCGTATGTAGTTCCGGATTCATCGGTGAAATATACCGGTGAAGTCATTGCAAGAACGGGTGCAACATCTAGGGACAGGTGAATGCATGGTTCACGAGAGAGGTCAGGTTTGATATAGTTGGGGGAACCAGAGCGGAATCTCTCCTGCTGGGATAGCGGTTGCTTGCCAGGTCACCTGCAAACAAGAATACTACAAGCGTATATTGTGCATAAAATTAAACATGATGCAAGTTCCCTTTGGACTATGAAAGTTGTCTTCGGACGGTTAGGGATGACGTCTGTAGACCATGATGTCCTGGGCCATGAATTGTTTAGTGAGAGATTCGCAGGCCATGAAATGTTGTTCTCGGGCCATGAAGATTGTGCCTCCGAACTATGACGCCTTTGAATAATGACATGCAAATTTGAGAGAGATCCTGAGGCCATGACATGGTGTCTTCCGGATCTGAGGATGATGCCTTTAGACTATGATGCCCTTGGACAGGTTGGCGATATTTCAGCCCATGACATGCAATAATATTATGTCAACAAGACAAGGCTTAATCTTGTGAAATGGAGGGCAGAGCTTCGCCGAAAGAGGAGCAAAGTAGACATTTCTTGAGAGACAGCGCTTAGTCTCGGTGAAATAGTGAATTGGAGGCAGATCTTAGCCTCATGGAGGTATGGAGACAGAGCTTAGTCTCATGCAAATGATGGCAGAGATTAGCCTTATGCAGATGGAGGCAGAGCTTAGCCTCATGCAGGATGTGGAGGTAGAGCTTAACCTCACGAAAGATAAAGGCAGAGATTAGCCTTGTGCAAGGGAAGGCAGAGATTATCCTTATGCAAATGAAGGCAGAGATTAGCCTTATGTAGAGGAAGACAGAGATTAGACTTATGCAGAGGAAGGCAGAGATTAGCCTTATGCAGATGGAGGTAGAGCTTAGCCTCATGTAAGGGAAGTCAGAGATTAGACTTATGCAGATGGAAGCAGAGCTTAGCCTCATGCAAGGGAAGGGAGAGATTAGCCTTATGCAGAGGGAGGCAGAGATTAGCCTTATGCAGAGGAAGGTAGATATTAGCCTTATGCAGAGGAAGACAAATATTAGCCTTATGTAGGGGAATAAATAGCAGATAGTAGCAGAATTTCTTAGCTGGTGGTAGATTTCGACATTGCGATCGTTGTGAGAATTGTGACTACGAAGCATGTTTATTCTTTGTGTTGATAGAAAATTTCGGCAACTGCAATTTTTTTGAGCATGTTTATTCTTTGTTCCTGCATTCAATGAAAAATCGTGAGTTTCGTAGATGGAGAGGTTGATTCGTGTTCCTGTTGTCTTTGTTTGACTTGCTCAGCTTGGTCTAATGATCCTGTTTACATCATCAGGGTAGCGTTTGGATGAACAGAGTTATTTTACAAGCAAGCATGCATGATTTTTTGTAAAGTCATACTGAAAATATATTTTAAGAAATTTAGATGAACCGACGACCGTGACAAGGTCCGAGACATTGCAACTTTTTTTGCCATGGAATTTTGAGAGTCTTCCTCAAAATTCTGCCCTATTTAGATGAATTGGAGTCTCTAACTGTTGTATATGCTGCAATCGGTTGAACTTGCTTCAGAATATTGAGGGTCCTCCTCAAAATTCTACCCCAGTTTCCAATTGCGGGGGGAAATGAGATTTTATTGATTTTTGACCGAACCCATAGGGATGCCTACATATCCTCTCTTAAACGGAAATCAGGTCGAGCGTAGTTCAATTTACATCTTTTGAGAAAAGCATAAAGAATTACACATAGTATCGCTTGACTACATCTGAATTAATTGGTTTTGGCCAGACTTCTCCGTCCATTTCTGCAAGTATAAGAGATCCTCCTGTCAACACTCGGTGAACCATATATGGACCTTGCCAGTTGGGAGAGAATTTCCCCTTGGCTTCATCTTGATGTGGAAAGATCTTCTTTAACACCAGCTACCCTGGTGTGAACTGTCTTGGTCTGACTCTTTTGTTGAAGACTATGTCCACCTGTTCTGATAAAGTTTCCCGTGTCACACTGCATTTATTCTTTTCCCGTCTATGAGAGCTAGCTGCTCATAACGGCTCCTTATCCATTCTGCATCGCTGAGCTCAACTTCTTGTATGATTCTTAAGGAAGGAATTTCTACTTCGGCATGAATAACAACTTCCGTACCATAGACCAGTAAGTAGGGAGTTGCCCCAGCTGATGTACGGACTGTGGTGCGGTATTCCATTAAGGAAAATTATAGCTTTTCGTGCCACTATTTGTGATTTTCTACCATCTTTCTCAATATCTTCTTGATGTTCTTGTTGGCGGCTTCTATAGCTCCATTCATCTGAGGTTAATAGGCTGTAGAATTTCTGTGCTTGATTTTGAAAGTCTTGCACATGGCTTTCATCAGATCACTATTGAGATTGGAGCCGTTGTCGGTAATGATTGACTCTGGAATTCCGAATCGACAAATAATACGGTCGCGGACAAAGTCTGCCATGACTTTCTTAGTCACTTCTTTGTACGATGTTGCTTTGACCCATTTGGTGAAGTAATCAATAGCTACCAGGATGAATCGGTGCCCATTTGAGGCGGTGGGATCGATCAGACCGATGACGTCCATTCCCCAAGCGGCGAATGGCCAAGTTGATCTAGTTGCATTGAGCTCGTTTGGTAGTACCTTTATCATATCTGCATGTACCTGACATTGGTAGCATTTCCTAACAAACTGGATGCAGTCACTCTCCATGGTTATCCAGAAATAACCGGCCCTGAGTATCTTCTTGGCCAAGAAAACAACATTCATATATGGGCCGCATGTCCCAGTATGTATCTCTTCGAGTAGTTTGGAGGCTTCCTTTGCATTGACACACCTTAGTAATCCCAAATCAGCAGTTCTTATGTATAGAGTTCCTCCGTTGTGAAAGAAACTATTGAACAATCTCCGAAGCGTGCGTTTCTGGGTATGATTTGCATGCTCTGGGTACTCTCTCTTTGCTAAGTATTCCTTGATGTCGTGGAACCATGGTTTTCCATCTGCTTCTTCTTCAGTATGAGCACAATATGCCGACTGGCTATGGATCTTTACTGGAATAGGATCAATGAAGTTCTTGTCTGGATGTTGTATCATTGATGACAAGGTGGCCAATACATCGGCAAACTCGTTTTGAATTCTGGGGATGTGCCGAAATTTTATCTTTGTGAACCTTTTTCTCAATTCCTGCACATGGTGAAAATATGGTAATATCTTGGAATTCTTGGTGGCCCATTCTCCTTGTACCTGGTGTACAAGAAAATATGAGTCACCAATTACCAGCAGCTCCTGAATATTCATGTCGATGGCCATGTTGAGCCCTAGTATGCAAGCCTTATACTCTGCCATATTGTTAGTGCAGGAGAATCTAAGTTTGGCAGATACCATATAATGTTGACCGATTTCCTATACTAAAACAACTCCAATGCCGACTCCTTTAATATTTGCCGCTCCGTCAAAGAACATTCTCCAGCCGTCATGGGATTCTGCAATGTCTTCTCCTATGAACAACACTTCTTCATCGGGAAAATTCATTTTCAGTGGTTCGTATTCTCCATCCATAGGGTTCTCGGCAAGATGGTCTGCCAATGCTTGCCCCTTGACCGCTTTCTAAGTCACATAAACGATGTCGAACTCACTCAGCAGGATTTTCCACTTAGCCAACTTGCCAGTAGGCATGGGCTTCTGAAATATATACTTCAAGGGATCCATTCTCGATATGAGATATGTTGTGTAGGCACAGAAGTAGTGCCTCAACTTCTGGGCTACCCAGGTTAGAGTGCAACAGGTACGTTATAGTAGAGAATATTGTGCCTCATATGGAGTGAACTTCTTACTTAGATAATATATAGCCTTCTCCTTTCTCCTTGTTTCGTCGTACTGTCCCAGAACGCAGCCGAACGCTCCATCTAGTACTGTGAGGTAGAGTAAAAAGGGTCTACATGGATCTGGCGTTGTTGACAAGTACTCCTTGATTCTTTCGAAGGCCTTTTGACAATCCTCGGTCCATTTGGTTGCAACATCTTTCTTTAGCATCTTGAAGATTTGTTCACATATGACTGTAGACTTAGCTATGAACCGATTGCTGTAGTTTATTCGTCCCAGAAAACTCATTACGTCTTTCTTATTTCTTGGTGGTGGTAACTCCTGGATGGCCTTGACTTTTGATGGATCCAGTTCTATTCCTCGGCGACTGAAGATGAACCCAAGCGATTTCCTAACAGGAACCCCGAATGCACATTTTGCGGGATTTAGTTTCAAGTTATATTTCCGCAATCTGTTGAAGAACTTCCTTAGATATGCTATATAGCCTATGGCTTTCTTGGACTTGATGAAGACGTCATCCACATATACCTCGATCTCTTTATGTATCATCTCATGGAATATAGTAGTCATATCTCTCATTTAAGTGGCCCAGCATTCTTTCGACCGAATGACATCATCTTATACCAATACACCCCTCATGGCGTAATGAAAGCCATTTTTGTCAGCGTCCTCTTCGTCCATCCAGATCCGATGATAACCGGCAAAACAATCCACAAAGGATTGGGGTTCATGTTTGGCACAATTATCAATTAGGATGTCTATGTTTGGAAGGGGCAAATCATCCTTTGGACTGGCCCGGTTGAGAACCCGGTAGTCGACACAAACCCTAAGCTTTCCATCATTCTAGGGTACTGGAACGATGTTGGCTAACCATGTTGTGTATTCAACCCCCCTGAGGACCTTAACATTGATCTATTTAGTGACCTCCTCCTTTATTTTCAGGCTCATACCAGGCTTGAATTTTCAAAGTTTCTGCATTACTGGCAGGCACATTGGATTGGTTGCAACTTTTGAGCCATAATGGACTTAGGTCTGTTCTCAAAGTCCTCTACTTCTCTGACAATTTCATCGGGTATGATATCCTGTTCTTCTGAATCATTATCCTTTTGTTGTGTTGTCTCATTGCATGTCACAATCATTGGTTCATCAAAACAGGAAATAGTAATGCTGTATAGATAAAAGTAATGAGAGAAAACGATAATAGTAAGGCTGAATACATACGGAGACACTTAAAGTTGGCACGATCTTTCATTTAGACACTTGAACTCAAGGGTGTTCCTATTGAGCACTTATACTATTCGAAAGTTATTCCAATTGAACACTTTTTTGACAATCAGCCAAACTTACAAAGTTTGTGCAATGCACTCGCTGCTGACGTGGCGAATGACAAATAAAAAAATGACATATATTATTTTAAGTAAAAAAAAAGGAAAAACTATGTTAAATATATTTAATAAATAAAATAAATCACTGGTTTGGTGTTCTTCACTATGTTCATGTGTGTTCTTGTTCCAACCAGGATTTTAATCCAAGCTTTTAAGAGAAACTCCACAAAATTTGTTATAACTTCAGCTAAAGATTCCCCACGACGACCCGAACACAACCCCAATATTAATTTCTCAAACTTTCATCAAATCAAGTAACCCATTTTAAACCTTTCAAGCTTTTTATAGACCCATTAATGGCAGTTCAAATTTTGTAAGCAAAATCTAATCGAGTTGAAGGCCCATTAATGGCCTTTTTTACTCTCCACTGCTCTTTTCCTCGTCGCCGTAGCTGAAGTTGAGAAATCGTCGGTAGCTGAAGCTCTTTTCCTCCACTGCTCTTTTACTCTCCACTACGAAGAAGAAGAAGGAGGTGAAAGTAGTATTAGTGAAGGGAATTTAATTACTGATTATTTCTGCAATTTTATTATTTATACACATTTTTATCTGTTTTTTTTTCTTCTTCTTATCCTCGATCTCCGTAACTCCATTTTCTAATCAGTTTGTAGCTAATGAAATCAGTGCAAAATCCAAATTTCATATCTGTTTTGTTTTTGAGGGAGAAGAAGAAGGAAATAAAAAAGAAAAATAAATAAAAATACTATTTTTTTGGTGTCTTCACGCGCCTATGACAGGTGAAACTCACTTGATGTGCCAACTCAGCAAAAAGTGTTCAATTGGAATAACGTTCGAGTAGTATAAGTGCTCAATAGGAACACCCTTGAGTTCAAGTGTCTAAATGAAAGATCGTGTCAACTTTAAGTGTCTCCGTATGTATTCAGCCTAATAGTAAATACTGATTCATTAAAACATAAAAGCGATTTTTGATAATTTAAATGACTATTTTGGAACATTGGAGATTTTATTGAAAAGAGAAATGCGAAAAGGAAATCATTAGCAAATGAAATAAACAATGCTTGTTCAGCCTTGCTAACCCGGGACTCGTCGCGCCCTGGATGGTCTAATGATCTAGTTCTTCAAGAATGCTCCTCTCTCCAAAGCTTGTATAGTAGGGCCTTCCTCCTCCTCCTCCTCGAAAATAACACAATAGTCCATGTCCTCGTCTTCCAGGAATAGATTCTTCAAGGTTGCCAGTGCTTCTTCTTCTTCTGATCCCCATATGATGTCAGCCTGTTGGAAAGTCCGTTCCAAATGCGGTATGGGATGCTCCAATGAGTAGTAAGGACCGCACCATGGTGGAGACCAGTTTTTATACTCTTGCCAAGTGTACTTATATCCCAGGCCAAAAGTGGTGCCGTGGCTCTTTAGCTGTATCGATTTGGAATTCCCCTGAAGATTCTTGCCGAGTCCTTTGCCAGGGTCATATCCGCTCCAGTTCCATATACTATCAATATTACTATCCCACCACTTATCCTTGTCTATTGCGTTGACCCTCTCGATGTGATGATATGTTTCTCCACCTAGCCTTCTTCTACCCTCAACCACCAGGATGTTCTGGCGGTTGTTGATAGGGTTGCTCCCATCTCTATGGATGATCACTTCCTGGTGGTTCCACTCAAATTTTACTGCGTGATGCAATGTTGATGCCACAGCCCCAATGGCATGTATCCATGGTCGTCCCAATAATAAGTTGTAGGACGCAGATATATCTAGTACCTGAAACTCAACATCGAACCATGTAGGTCCGATTTGCAGGCAAAGACTGATTTCACCAATGATGGTTCTCTGAGAATCGTCGAAAGCCTTTATATTCATGGACCCTTCTCTTAACTCGTACAATCCCTTTCCCAATCTCTTGAGTGTTGTCAATGGGCAGATGTTGAGGCCGGATCATTCATCGATCAGAATCCTGGTAATGAAATAGTCTTCATATTGCACGATGATGTGCAATGCCTTGTTATGACTTAACCCTTCAGGCGGTAGTTCATCCTCGTGGAAAGTGATCTTGTGACTTTCCAGCACTTGTCCTACCATGTTTTCCATTTCTCCACTGGTGATATTATTAGGCACATATGCTTCTTTTAATACTTTCATCAAAGCATTCCTGTGCGCTTCTGAGTTCTGTAGCAATGATAGGATGGATATCTAGGCTGGAGTTTTGTTCAGTTGATCTATGACTGAGTATTAATTGGCTTGCACCTTCCTCCAAAGATCATCCGAACATGTTTCAATGACGGGCGGTTTGTTGGAAGCCTGTTTACTAGACTCTGCCAAGTGTTCAGGTGTATAGACCCTGCCGGTCCTGGTCATCCCCTATGCAACACTAACTTCTTCTATCTGACCTTCTCTTTCCTTCTAGCCTCAGCTACATAATCCCAGGGCACAACATTGTTGTTTAAATGCGGCGTGGTTGACACTGTCACTGTAATTGGCGTGGCTACCTTTACTTCAAATGGGACATGTGTCGTGGAAGGTGGCATTACTTCAACCTCAAACGACATAGATGCGTCTGCAGGTGGTGCCACTTCAAACTCGAATGGGACTGATGCAGCTACATAAACATCTCCTGATGGCTGAATCTGGACTATGATGGGATTAAGTGTGACCGCTGGCTTCTTTGGGTCATCACCTTCTTTGATCAACCCGATTGACCCCTCTTGGTCCCATTCTTTCTCTATCTCTATCATGTTGATGCCTCCACCCCTATGGTCTGTGATCGGGTTGTTGCGGACATTGGGAGTAGCCTCCTTTGCTTAGATGATCTTGTTATCAATCAGAGACTGTATTTTATCCTTTAGTGAGCGGCATTCATCAATGGTATGTCCCTTCATGCCGGAATGGTATGCACAAGTTTTGATTGGATTGACCCACTGTGCTGGATTTTATGGGGTCACAGCAGGGATAGGAGTGACATAACCAGCAACTTTTAGCCTTTCATACAACTGGTCAATGGGCTCAGTGATGGTAGTATATTGCTTGGTTGGCCTGCGGTCAAAGTTGGGTCGAGGTCTTGGGAAATTTTGGTGAGCTGGAGGTGACTGGAAATGAGATGGTTGGGAGTTGTATGTATGATAAAAAATGGCTGGTTAGGAATATCTGGGAGAAGTGGGTTGATAAGTAGGTGGAGGAGATGGGTGATATGTTGGTGGAGGTGTTGGCTGATATGTGGGCGGGGGTGTTTGGTATGTAAGTGGAGAGGTTAGATATGTTAGTGGAGATTTTGGTCCCTGTGCAACCATTACCACTCCTACATCTTTCTACTTGGATATGCCGCCAGATTGCAGGGCCTTGTTCGTGGCTTGTAGTGCTTCAAAATTAGTGACCATTCCGCTTTTAATCCCTTCTTCAATTCTCTCACCTAGCTTGATGATGTCAGAGAATTTGTGGTTTTCAATCACCATCAGTCTCATAATATTGCGGTTCCTGTGCCCAGTCAAAGAATTTGTTCATTTGCTCTTTGTATAAGGAAGGCCTAACCTAGGCTGCTTTAGACCTCCAACGAGTGGCATACTCGCGAAAGGTTTCAGTGGGGTTTTTCTTGAGATTTTGGATGTAAAACACGTCTGGTGCATTTTCCGTGTTGAACCTGAACCAGTCCATGAAATCCGATGCCATGTTCACCAAATTGGAACACTTCTTAGGGTCCTGGCTGATGTACCAAGACAAAGCATCTCCTGTGAGGCTCCTCATGAATAATTTCATACGAATCTTCTCATTTCTTCCTACTCCAACCAATTTGTCAGAATAGGTCCTTAGGTGGACCCTAAGATCACAAGTATCATCGAACATCTCGAACTTAAGAGGTTTGTAACCCTCCGGTAGTTCTATATCGGGTTGTATACAGAGGTCTTCATAATTCAGTTCTTCAATTCCCTTACCTCCTTCAACGCCTTGAACTCGGCTGGTCATTTTCTTGAGTTCTTCAGCCAAATTCTTGATAAGCATATCCTTCTCACTGGATTCAGGTGTGTAAGAGATGAGTTGGGTGAAGTGAGGTAACGTTTCCACGTATATGGGGTTGTTCTGATGGCTTGGCTCCTAAGCATAGAGGTGGTCATTGGTGGAATTTTATGTTTCAGGGATTATTGGTGGGGTGTTTCTCGGAGTATGGCAAGTGTTTTGTTGGTATGGTGGTGGGATGGTTTGATTTATCGGTGGGGTTATATGTTGGTGATTTGTAGGAGGATTTTGTTTGTTGGGGGTACTCTGAGGTGGAGCGGGGTGTTGAGTGTTTGGGTGGTTGATATCCGAAACATTAAGTGAGAAGGACAAATTTTCCAAGTTTCGAACGTATTCAAGCTCCCCTTGGAGTTTCAACAACCTTTGCTCGAGTTGTGACACATCATCATTCTGAACCTGAGTACCTCGGCTGTCAAAGGCTTCCGCATGTTCAACTGGTGTCGAGTTTTCCTTTATGATATTACTCAAATCTTCCATTTTGCCTTTGCCTTTAGGTGGACTAGAAGGAGGAGAAGGTGGAGGGCCCCTGGATCTTGTATGGTATGATGATGATGCCAGAATGCAAGAACCAACCTTTGGGGAGAGGAATAATCAAAAAGAAAGAAAACAAAAACAAAAGTAAAAGGTAGCCAAGTCAGTGAGGATCATGAGAAAATATTTGCGGTATTTAAACACATATTGCAGGAATGTAAATGCGCTTCCTAAAGGGAGCCTCATTGTGCCCGAGGTAGGCCTAGTGACAAGTTGATTTAGAGAACTTAGATGCCAAAATGCCTCATTTCATTAATATAAATAGACAAATCCAAAAATGACACTAAAATAATAAGCAGGAAATAAAGTCACTAATGGCACTCGGCCTTATTACATTGATAAAGAAAAAAGGTAAATTTAGCCTACTTAGTCCCATAAGGACCTTCCCTAGATTCGATATCCTTGATCCCATCGAACAAGTTCCCTAGCTCGCGCAGTCCCAGCAACATATACGCTCTGGATATGTGTCCTCCTTCATTTCCCTCGTATTTCTGTCAGTCCTCGATCCGCTTGATGATTTTGCCCTCCAGCTCCACCATGCCTCGCTCCAAGTATTCCAGCTTCTTGTTGGAATGGATAGCCATATCTTTCCACTCTTCGATCAACCTTTTGTTGGTTTCATGTATCTCTCGGTGCTCGTTTTCAGAGTCATGGATCCTTTTGCACAGCTGGTTGTACTTGACCTGAGCCTCAGTATTCTCGTCTATAATTCTGTTGCCTCAGCCGATTCCTGTCCTCACCAACCCATCCAAGTCATCTTCCAACCACGCCGGGTATAAAGATGTGCATGGTACCGGTCTGGTTCATTGGTATTCTTCTTCATTATGATTTTGCAGTGCCACATGTGTTGGGCTTGGCACCTGTAGGGGACGTCTTCACCCTGGAAATCCGCTCTGAAGTGGCTCATCTTATCAACCCTCCGCACAACTTGTTTTCTGCTTGCTTGTCTCATGACTCGGAGAGGAACGTAAGGATATATACTTCTTAACCCGATCAACACTAGGTGTGGTGCATTCCTGGACCTGATGATGAATTCGCCCGTCGGGAACCACTCGAACATCCATTGTACCTGCTCCTCAGTTAGGTTATCAAAGAATTCTACGCACTCAGTGGCAGTCTCTGGCTGAGCAAATCTGTCTGGAATATATGTCATCTGCTTGGGGTGATGGAAAGTAATGTTGTCACTCCAAGCCCTTCGCAGAAGTTCTTGGTGATACTGGCCCTTTTGAAGATGTTCTAAGAGCCATAGTTGCAGCAACAGGTTACAATCCTTAAAATGCTTAGCTCCTCTTTTACAACGCTCCAAGGCTCGGTAAATATCAGCTAGGATCATAGGGACAATGCTGAAGGCTTGCCCATTGATCCCATCCATCAAGGCCTTGGTTACCATGGCTAACCTGGTGTGGATACTTTTCTTTTTTGTTGGAAACACTATCAATCCTAGAAAGCATACAATGAATACAAATACCCTGCGGTGGATATGACCCAAAGATATAATGGAAAACTCGTCATGATAGGTACGGTATGATTTGCTGTGACCATATCTCTCATATAAGTACTCGAAGGGTATGTATGATTTTTTCAGACACTCCAACTTAGCGTTCTTCCTCAACCCCATAATTTTCAGAAAACCACTACCCGTGCGGTTCTTAGGTACCAACAACCCAGAGGTTTCCCAAACCAGTCTAGCTAGTCCCCCTATCTCTTCTAACAGTGGTGTCATTTTAATATTCCAAAAGTGGAATAAAGCTCTTTCACTATCCCAAAATAAAGTAGCGGCCTCAATCAACATGTTGTTTGACTAGATGTCCAAGAGAGCCGGTAAATTGACCAGATACTTCTTTACGTGTTTCTTATCACTGGAGGGAAGGTCTTCCCACCAATTCAGGAGCATTGAAGGGATATTATTGACCATACCGAATCTAGGGACCACGTGGCTCATTTTCTGCAAGACAAAAATTGTTAGGCCCTTACCCCCGCCGGACTCGACTATATATACACTTATGATTAGCATGCAAGCATTTAGTTCTCCAAATAAATGCACAGAATGTGATTGCGTCCGTTGGGATTATGAAAACCCCGGTGGACTTTTGGATAAGGCTGTCTTAAAGGGTTATTGGGCGGACGACACATTAACCCAGCTAGTTTTGACCATGATCCATGCACAATATAACAAGAGTAAGGTTTTCTATGGAGGTCTAGACTGGTACCCTTGAGCGGACAACTCAAGGGGGAAGGCTCAGAACCATCGACTGCACCGCTGATCGACTGGTTTTACCGCAAATAAGCCTTTCCGAATTTAGGGGGTGATATATAAATAGGAAGGGCGCAACCACTCATCAAGCATTGCTATAGGATTTGTATAGGCACGAGTGGAATATGATGTTGGGCATGATTATGCAGCAGTAAATAAGCAATAGAAAGCATGTTGTCATGTATTTGCACGTTATGAAAGCGGTAAATACAACAGTTAGAATTTAAAGCAGTTACAAAAGAAAACAAAGAATCATGTCAATTTCATTTTGGAAAAAATAAATACTTGGAAAATAAACAATTGAGCACACATAAAGGGGGAAGGGAAAGGGTGCAGGTATTAACAAAGTAAAGATACAAATTCACAAAGTGGCTTAAAATGGTAAAAGCCTAGAATCCCCAGTAGATTCACCATGCTGTCGCGCCCTCTTTTTCCTCTATTTTCGAATCGGTCAGGGTTTTTGACATTACTAGGACAACTCATTTCCTTTTGGGATAAGGGGTGTAAGGAATTTGAAGAGTCGCCACCTAACGAATTAAGGTGCGTTAGGGCACCTACTAAGGGTCACTTATAACACATATTGAATAACCAGAGATTGGGTAAGGGGTTGAAATTACTTCAAGGGGAAGGTGTTAGGAACCCCTCGAAGTCCACAATTGTGGGTCCCGGCCAAACGGACTTTGTCAATTCATCAAATAGCAAATAGACAGTTTAAGCACACATATGTAGACCAATAAAGGTTTGACAAATTAGAAGTCTAAGCACACATATGTGATAAAAGGTAAGCGAAGTCCTAAGTTGTTTATCCTATAGGATCACATCTATACAATGCCCGGTAATCACTCCTCAAAGAGGGGCTACACGTTGCATTAGCGCACATGTCATCATATCCTTATGTACCCATTGTCCCACCCCTTAGCGGTTATTAAGCGAATTTTAATTAACGAGCTCTAAGCATGTTGTTACCCGTCCCATCCTTGTGGTCCCAGAGGAGTTTTAGGACCTCTAGATATTGGCAGTTCTAGACATAACCCTAAGGTCTTAAAAAGGAAAAATTCTAGGTGACAGGAAAGAATAAATAGGACTAGCAAATAAGTGAAGAAAAGCAGTTAAGAGGCTCAGATTTACCTCCATGTGTAATGCACATAAGCAGCACGTCTCAAACACAAACAAGAGGCAATTTTATTAGAAAGGGGTCCTAAAAAGGATATATAAGTATATATCAATGCACAAAAATATGCTACACTAGTTTTTATCAGCTCAACGATAGGGTCATATCGATTTGCCTACTGATTTTAAACCTGTGAACATTTAAGCAGTAAACACATTCACAATAGTTTTCCAGTTTTATAGAGGTTAATCACCTAAGTCTTGCCTAGGCGTGGGACTGTGCATAATAACAATTATGAGTTATTTAAACAGTTGAAAGTATTTAACCCACAACATGTTGTTCTAGGTGACATAGATCTTAGAATGAAGGGATTGATACCAGTTTTATTCAGAAACATGACAATTATATGCGAGGTTGTTTTTATACCTTTTTCATGGCCAGTTTCTTAATCTTAGTTAAACTAGGTGTTCTGAAACAAATGCAAACAGGATTCCTAGGGCATGATTTCTAAATGCACACAAGAACAATAGAATTATTAGAACATAATTTCTGAATGCACAGAATTAAAACATGATTTCTAAATGCACACGAGAATAACAGTTTTATGTCAAGGTTGTTTGTTATCCTAGGAGCAGGATCTCTAAGTGATGAGTTGATGCTACGTTAAAACATGGATTAATAACATGTGATATGCTGAAGCAGTAAATAAGAAGTCTTAAGAACAAGACATCTAGTGCAATGTTTAACATGATTTGGATGAACATATTGATCCTAGAACATGGATTCTAATGTAGACAAAAAGATTGTAAAGCCTAAGGCATGTTTTCTACCCAATAGTGTCAACGGTATTATCAGCCACCCTCCCCATTTTACTAGCCATCCCCAATATCTGTTTAAAAATTAATTATTACAAACTAATAGCTGAATGAATTACATAAATAAAATAAAGAGAAGAAGATAAACTATAGGGAGCCTAAAGCAGTCCTAGATGTATCTTGAGGATACCAAACCTTCCATAACCTCAAATGCCAAAGTTTCATAGCCCATCTCATGTCTGGGTGTGTTAGACTTCCCTAAGGACCTCAAGGATCCCGGGCAGTGCTCACACCCAGATTTTCATAACAAGAATTGAGTTATGCAGTGTAGAAAGACCAACTCCATTGTGCTAGAGTTTGTCATGCCCCAAAATCGAGGGACGGGACCGGCGCCTAACCGAATAAACCCGGTTAAGCGAACCTGATTTTCCTTTCCTGTCCGACGCGTTTCCCCGTGGTTATAGCATACATTACTTATATGAAATTGCAAGAGACCATCAACACGTGTATTCATAACATAAAGTCCATTCTTCCTCTTTTAACATTTTAACATTAGATCTTTTCAAAACATACATACTAAATACAACATTCCCGATATGGGACCACGAGTACGAGTAAGTACAACAACTACCCAAAATATATGTACAACCCACATAGTGTCTACGGAGCCTCTAAGAGTACGGAGAAGAGTACATAGACTTGCCGGCAACAAATCCCCGACTATACCTCAAAAGAAACAACATGTACAAAATAAGTCAACATGGTCTACATACAGCCCCGAGAGGAAGTGGGGCTCACCAGAACTGCTGAAAGGAAGGAGGGGAAAGCACCACTATCGGCGATCGGCGCTACCTACTACAGAACTACCTACATCCATATAAAAGATGTAGCGCCCCCGGCAAAAGGGACGTTAGTACAATTGAATAGTACTAGCATATATGAACAAACCTACTCTAAATAGGATAAACATCAACATTCAAAGACACAAATAGGGAAATCAAATGACGATTCATCGAAGCAAGGGAAAGCACAACCAAGAATTTCCATATCCCTCATCCTGTTTTGCCATCTTTTGGTTAATGTTATTTTAATTTTCATGTTGTTATTATTATTATTGATCCACCGTGTCGTTGTCACACGGAGTCCGATCTTTGCCCGATCGGCTAAGCCATCCTAGGTGAGGCCCGTATAATCATCTCATCTCATATCACCACCGTGGCATGTTCACACGGAGTCCGATCTCTGCCCAATCGGCTAGGCCATATAAACTAAAACAGTGAGGCTATAATAATCATCATATCACAAAATCATGTATCCATGTGTACGGCATGGAGTCCGATCCCGGCCCGATCGGATAGGCCATCTCACCCTAGGACATTCTCCGTCGATTCATGGATATTATAGGTCACTTTAATGATTTTTACCCCTTTTGATCCCCAACACATATCATTTCATTGTTTGATTCATCTTTCATATCATTAGAATCTATTGACTCATATTTCGTGTCAATTCGACCTTTAATTCATTTTCCATAACAACCCAATTCATTGGTTCATGTTTCATATCAATTCAACCTCTTGATTCATATTTCAAATCATTACAATCTCTTTATTCACATTTCATGTCAATCCAACCTTTCACGTTTACCACACCCATCACATAAGAGGATCGCACACATAGTAAAAGAGGGAAACATGATAATCACAATTTGTACACTCAAATAGCATGACAATAAGGTATTAACATGGGATAGCATAGAAGCGAGAATTTCTCAATTAAGCACATAGAACACATGATTTACAAAGATAATCTACAAGGGAATCATACTCGGAAAGTGAACACAACGGGTTTATCCTATGAGGATTAGAGTTATCCATACATACCTCGAATTGGGATTTTTCCTTAATTTCTATCTCAAATCACCGGACCTCCTAGAACCTTCAATCTAATTCACAATTTGACATATTTAAACTTAGAATTAGGAATCATGAACATGTCTTGAACTCATTTGGGCATTTTATCAAACTCTATGTGTTTCTTTAGATTTCATAACCCTTTTTAGTGGAAGATTACTCCAACCTACTTCCCTTGACTAGATTATTATAAATTAATTACAAGCATGCAAGACTCTCAACCCATCTCCAAGAATTAACCTATGTGTGTTTCATTTCAACTAGAATGTGAGAATTAAGGGTAATGGGGTGGAAGCTTACCTCTTATGGTGAAGAAGATGACGTCTTACTCGAATAGTTCCAAGCCTGAGTGACGATGGAGAATCAAATTGGTGAAGGTGGGGACTTTCTCTCTCAAGAACTCACTCTTGCTTCTCTCTAATTTACAAGACTATAGTTAAAATTAGAAAATGAGAAGCCCCGATGCAGGTTTAGGGTCCGGAATGCGATTGAATTCCGGGTATGCGGTCCGCAAAGCTGCCGCTTAATTGGCCCTCAACTGGGCCAAAAGAGAAGCATACTTCCCAGGTATGCGGCAACTATGCGGTCCGCATAACTGTTATGCGATCGCATAGTGCGCCATATAACTCCCTCCACAAAACTTAAGAGCAAGAATGCGACCATTGTGCGGCCCACATTCATGAAAATACAATCACATTTTGGGCCGCATAGCTATCCTCAAAATAGACAGCAGACTGTCTAAGTATGCGACCACTATGCAGTCCGCATACCTGATCTGCGATCGCATAGTGGACCGCATATCCGCACGAATCTGAGAAATCAAATCCTCTAAGTCCTGGGGTACTTTTAACTCCAAAAATGGTCCGATTTAAGAACTCCTACAATTATATCAACATGGGGACCTCCGTGCATCGTTTTTAGTTAAGAAATTTTACGGGTCTTTACATCCCCCCCACCCCCCACTTAAAATCATTCGTCCTCGAATGAGGATCGGGGAATCACTTGGGTATGAAAACACAAAATGCCAACCCCCAATTTTCACTAACTCCGATATTTTCTAAAACTTTCGCTGAGTTCCCTTTGTAAATAGGCCTATCCACCTGTCACAGGGCCCCCGAAAAACATTTCAACAAGTTCCACATACTTTCAGTAACTTCACAAGTTGCACATAGTTCAGTTAACACAATCAGATTGCACGTAATTCAGTTACTTCAATGAGTTGCACATAATTAAACTAACACAATACATACAAATACGACACTAAGTTGACAAATCATAAGAGAAGGGGGGATTAGGGGAGTGGGGTGGCCTTGTACAAAATATAACACAAAATGCAATTACTTAGAGATGACAACTTTCATAAACAACTACCTGATTTATTCAAACAAATGAGGATACTTCTCTTTCATTTTATTTTCCGCTTCCCATGTGGCTTCCTCGACTTGTTGATTTCGCCATAATACTTTAACCGAAGCAATCTCCTAGTTCCTCATCTTACGAATCTGCCTATCAAGGATAGAAACTAAACTTCTTCATATGACAATTCTTCATCAACTTCAATGGTCTAAACCGACACGATGACAGATGGATCTCCAATCACCTTCTTTAACATTGACACATGAAACACCGGGTGCACTAAGGACATTTCAGGGAGCAACTCCAGCCTATATACCACCTGTCCTATTCTCTAAGAGATCCTATACGGCCCGACATACCTTGGGCTCAATTTCCCCTTCTTTCCAAACCGCATGACCTCCTTCATGGGAGATACCTTCAAGAATACCCAATCATCTACTTGGAACTCCAAATCCCTGCAACAAACGTCTAAATAGGATTTCTGACAACTCTGAGCAGTTTTCAACCGTTCCGTTATGATTCTAACCTTTTCCATAGCTTGATGCACAAGATCCGGTCCTAACAGTTCCGCCTCTCCAACCTCGAACCATCCAATCAGAGACCTACACCTTCTTCCGTACAATGCCTCAAATAGGGCCATCTAAATACTAGCATGGAAACTAATGTTGTAAGAAAATTCTAAAAGTGGCAAATGATCATCCCAGCTACCCTCAAAATCAAGAACACAAGCTCGTAACATGTCCTCAAGGGTCTGGATAGTCCGCTCTGCTTTCCCGTCCGTCTGCGGGTGGAAGGCTGTGCTGAGATTAACCTGCGTACCAAAACCTTGCTGAAATTTCTTCCAAAAGTTAGCTGTGAATTAGGACCCTCGATCCGTGATAATAGAAACTGGAGTGCCATAGAGCCTGGCTTTTTCTTTGATATACAACTGAACATATTGTTCTGCAGTGTTGGTGGACTTGACTGGCAAGAAATGCGCTGACTTCATGAGCCGATACACTATTACCCGAATTGACTCAAAATTACGCGGAGTGCGTGGTAACCCTACCACAAAATCCATATTGATCATCTCCCATTTCCACATTGGTATTTCCATAAGTTGTGCCAACCCACTGGGATTCTGATGCTCGGCCTTCACTTGCTGACAGTTCGGACACCTAGCCACAAAGTCCGCCACACCTCTATTCATACCATTACACCAATAAATCTCCTTGAGATCGTGATACATTTTGTATAACCTGGGTGTACGGAATATCTATAATTGTGAGCCTCTGCAATTATCCTCTCCCGAAGGTCATCCACATCTGGAACTCATAGTCTCCCTTGACACCGCAAAACACTGTCACTATAGTCGAGTGACAAAGTTGTGGTCTTGTGATTTAGAATTGCCTCCCTTAACTGTGCCAATGCTGGATTGCTGAATTGTTTTTCCTTAACTTCTGCCACAAGCAAAGATTCTGCTCCATTATGCATCACAACACTCCCTTCGTCTGAGGCCGAAAGACAAACCCCCAGACTGGCCAACTGGTAAACCTCCCGAGCCAAAGGCCTCTGACCTGCTTCTAAATGAGCCAAACTACCCATGGATTTCCGGCTAAGAGCGTCTGCCACCACATTCGCCTTCCCTGGATGGTACAAGATATTCATATCATAATCCTTGAGCAATTCCAACCACCTCCTCTGCCTCAAGTTCAATTCCTTCTGTTTCAATAAATACTGAAGACTCTTGTGGTCTGTGAACACGCCCACATGGACCCCATAAAGATAATGCTGCCAGATTTTCAATGCAAAAACAACCTCTGCGAGCTCCAAATCATGCGTCGGATAATTCTTTTCGTGATTTTTGAGCTGCCTTGAAGCATACGCTATAACCTTACCACATTGCATCAACACACACACCAAACCAACCCTTGAAGCATCACAATACACGACAAACCCCCTATACCTTCTAGCAAGGTCAACACCGGCGCCGAAGTCAATATTGATTTCAATTCCTGGAAACTCCTTTCACAAGCATAGGACCATTGGAACTTGACCACTTTCTGCATCAGCTTAGTCAATGGGGAGGCGAGAGTAGAGAATCCTTCCACGAACCGTACATAATATCCAGCTAGACCCAAGAATCTGCGAATCTCTGTCGGGGTCATTGGTCTAGGCCAATCCTTCACCGCTGCGATCGTTTGGGGATCAACCCGAATCCCTTCCCTGGAGACAACATGACCCAAAAAGGTAACTGATTCTAGCAGAAACTAATATTTTGAGAACTTTGCATATAATTGGTGCTGATGAAGAGTCTGCAGAACGGCCCTGAGGTGATAAGCATGATCTTCCTGACTGCGCGAATAGACAAGGATATAGTCGATGAAAACTATCACGAAAGAGTCGAGAAACAGCTTGAAGACCTGATTCATAAGGTCCATGAAAGCTGTTGGGGAGTTGGTTAGCCCAAAAGACATTACTAAGAATTCAAAGTGCCCATAACGAGTCCAGAAGGCGGTCTTGGGAATATCCTTCTCCCTGATCTTTAGCTTCTGATACCAGGACCACAAATCAATCTTTGAGAAGAACCTAGCACCTTGCAATTGGTCGAACAAATCATCTATCCGAAGCAACGGGTATTGGGTTTTGATGGTGACCTTGTTGAGCTTCCGATAATCAATACACATTCATAGAGACCCATATTTCTTTCTTACAAAAAGGACCGGTGTGCCCCAAGGCGATACACTTGGCTGAGAAAAACCCTTTTCTAGAAGATCTTTCAATTGCTCCTTTAACTCCCGCAATTTTGCTGGCGCCATCCTGTAGGGTGGAATGGATATTGGTTGCGTATCTGACAATATATCAATCCCGAAATCGATCTCTCTATCTGGTAAAATCCCAGGAAGCTCATCCGGAAAGACATCAAGAAATTCATTCACAACAGGCACGAACTCGGTAGCATGCACCTCTGAAGTGGTGTCCGCAACTCGGACTAAATGGTAGATGCACCCTTTTCTGATCATCTTTGAGGCCTTAAGGTATGAAATAAACCTACCTCTTGGCAGGATATTATTCCCCTCCCACTCAATAACTGGTTCATTAGGAAACTCAAGCCTCAAAATTCTAGTTCGGCAGTCGAGTTTAGCAAAGCACGAATAGAGCCAATCCATCCCCATAATTACATCAAAAT
The DNA here is from genome assembly GCA_005239495.1 of Nicotiana undulata. Classification (NCBI taxonomy): domain Eukaryota; kingdom Viridiplantae; phylum Streptophyta; class Magnoliopsida; order Solanales; family Solanaceae; genus Nicotiana; species Nicotiana undulata. The sequence goes on from ML275748.1 coordinate 92,326, forward strand.
CTACCATTCCAAGCTTAATAAGATTGGCCGTGGTATCCTGACCACGCACCGTGACAACACAATTCCTATAGACTCGCGTGGCCGTAATAGATTCACCCACCGGAGTCGACATTGAGAACGGCTCATGGAGCTGTTCAGGTTCTATCCCAAAACTCGAAGCAATAAATGGAGTAACATATGATAAGGAAGACCCGGGATCAATAAGAGCATACACATCATGAGTTTGAACAGTCAGAATACTTGTAACAACATTTGTAGAAGCATACGCACTCTGACTACCACTCAGAGCATAGAAACGACTGGGTCTTCCCCGATCCCGTGCACCACCCCTAGCTGCACCTCGCCCTGCTGGTGCTGGATGGCCTCGGGATGGAGGGCGTGCTGAGGATGTAGCAGCTGAAGAACTAGATGGTTGGGCAACACCCCAACCTGCCCCATGGCTGCATGAAGGGCAGTCTCTCTGAGTGTGACCCCTCACCCCACACCCATAACATACTGGCCGGTCCAAATAACAGGGCCCATAATGAAACCTCTCACACTTAGGGCATAAGGCCCTCTGTTCCTGCTGGAATCTCCCGCCTGAACGACCCGGCTGATGGAACCACCTGCTACCTGAACTAGCCCAAAAACAACCTCCCAGCTGATGATCATGATGATGAACTGGTGGCGGGGCACTAGCTGAAGACCGGGCATATGACTGGGATGGCCCTGGTGACCCTTTCCCAAGGACTGGTCTCCCACCTACAAATGAACCTCCAGGGTTGCCCGCTGACTGTGCCCTACTACTACCTTCTTTCTCCATCCTTAACTTCAATTTCCGAGCCTCTGTAGCCTGGGAGAATCCAATAATCTTCCCATAGTTCATATCTGAATGAAAAGCAGCTGTAGAAGCTTCATTGACAACCAAGGGACCAAGGCCCTATACAAACCGACGAACTCTGGCCTCCATTGTCGGCACCATGTGGATAACATACTGGGACAGGCGCACAAACTCCATATGGTACTCCCACACACTCCTATTACCCTGTTTGAGGACCTCGAACTCTGTAGCACAGGCTGTCCTAATCTCGGCAAGCAGGAAATTATCCATGAAAGCATCCGCAAATTCACCCCATCTCGCAGGAGGGCTCCCCTCTTCACGAGAATCCTCCCATATCTCGAACCAAGAATATGCCGCTCCCTTCAAACGATTGGAGGCCAATTCTACCCCCTCTATCTCCGTAGCATGCATGAATCGGAGGGTCATGTACATCTTGTCGATAAAATCCTAAGTATCAGCCTCTGGGTTAGTACTTGTGAACTCTAGCGGGGCTAACTGAAGAAAGCAGTTGACCCTGGAACCTGAAGAATCCACTTGTCCACTAGGGGAGGCGGGGGAAATATCTGATCTCTTGGCCTGAGAGGCCACCAACTGCGTCAACATTTGAATGGTTCTCCTAAGGTCCCAATCAGAAATACCGAGACCGGAAGCTGGGGCTGGAGGAGGATCATGAATATCAGCGGGAGGGATTGTAGCACCCTCCTCTCGAACAAGAACTTGAATAGTCTGGCCAGGAACGGAGGAGTCAGGTTGATTCATGGTCGGGGGATTATCCTCACCTGCACCAACAGATTGAGAATTTATTGCCACACTTGGGGTGGCATCGGCCTATAGGCTGAACCAAGCTTTCTTCCTGGGTGCCATTTACTGAAAGTATAAACAATGCATAAAATAGAGATAAACAACCTCATCTTTCACTCCATCGCACGATGCAGAATAACAATGAAGAGTAGTATTCCTAAATGTCCATGCATCCCCCTAATTATAGATGTGGTCGACAACACACCGATAAGAAGGGATCTACTAGACACGGCTCCGAGACATCTTAGGACACTTTTAAAACCTTAGGCTCTGATACCAATTTTGTCACGCCGCAAAATCGAGGGACGGGACCGGCGCCTAACCGAATGAACCCGGTCAAGCGAACCTGATTTGCCTTTCCTACCCGACGCATTTCCCGTGGTTATAGCATACATTACTTATATGAAATAGCAAGAGACCATCAACACGTGTATTCACAACATAAAGTCCATTCTTCATATTTTAACGTTTTAACATTAGATCTTTTCAAAACATACATACTAAATACAACATTCCTGATACGGGACCACGATTACGAGTAAGTACAACAACTACCCAAAATATATGTACAACCCACATAGTGTCTACGAAGCCTCTAAGAGTACGGAGAAGAGTACCTAGACTTGCCGGCAACAAGGCCCTGACTATACCTCAAAAGAAACAACATGTACAAAAGAAGTCAACATGGTCTACATACATCCTCGAGAGGAAGTGGGGCTCACCAGAACTGCTGAAAAGAAAGAGGAGAAAGCACCACTAGCGGCGATCGGCCCTACCTTCTGCAGAACCACCTACATCCATATAAAAGATGTAGTGCCCCCGACAGAAGGGACGTTAGTACCATTGAAGAGTACTAGCATATATGAACAAACCTACTCTAAATAGGATAAACATCATCAAAGACACAAATAGGGACATCACATGACAATTCATCGAAGCAAGGGAAAGCACAACCAAGAATTTCCACATCCCTCATCCCGTTTAGCCATCTTTTGGTTAATGTTCTTTTAAGTTTCATCTTGTTATTATTATTACTGATGCACCGTGTCGTTGTCACACAGAGTCCGATCTCTGCCCAATCCGCTAAGCCATCCTAGGTGAGGCCTGTATAATAATCACATCTCATATCACCACCGTGGCATGTTCACATGGAGTCCGATCTCTGCCCGATCGGCTAGGCCATCTCAACTGAAACAACGAGGCTATAATCATCATCATATCACAATATCATGTCTTCATGTGTACGACATGGAGTCCGATCCTGGCCCAATCGGATAGGCCATCTCACCCTAGGGCATTCTCCTGTCGATTCATGGATATTTTAGGTCACTTTAATCATTTTTACACTTTTTGATCCCCAACACATATCATTTCATTGTTTGATTCATATTTCATATCATTAGAATCTCTTGATTCATATTTTGGTCAATCCGATCCTTTAATTCATTTTCCATAACAACCCAATTCATTGGTTCATGTTTCATATCAATTCAACCTTTTGATTCGTATTTTAAATCATTACAATCTCTTTATTCACATTTCATATCTATCCAACCTTACACGTTTACCACACCCATCACATAAGAGGATCGCACACATAGAAAAAGAGGGAAACATGATAATCACAATTTGTACACTCAAATAGCATGACAATATGGTAGTAACATGTGATAGCATAGAAGCGAGAATTTCTCAATTAAGCACATAGAACACATGATTTCCAAAGATAATCAACAAGGGAATCATACCCGGAAAGTGAACACAATAGGTTTATCTTATGAGGATTAGAGTTAGCCATACATACCTCGAATTGGGATGTTTCCTTAATTTCTATCTCAAATCACCGGACCTCCTAGCACCTTCAATCTAATTCACAATATGACAGATTTAAACTTAGAATTACGAATCATGAACATGTCTTGAACTCATTTGGGCATTCTATCAAAAGCTATGTGTTTCTTTAGATTTCATAACCCCTTTTTAGTGGAAGATTACTCCAACCTACTTCCCTTTACTAGATTATGATAAATTAATTACATGCATGCAAGAGTCTCAACCCCATTTTCATGAACTAGCCTATGTGTGTTTCATTTCAACTAGAATCTGAGAATTAAGGGTAATGGGGTGTAAGCTTACCTCTTATGGTGAAGAAGATGATGTCTTAATCGATCAATTCCAAGCCTGAGTGACGATGGATATCAAATTGGTGAAGGTGGGGACTTTCTCTCTCATGAACTCACTCTTGCTTCTCTCTAACTTACCATACTATAGTTAAAAAATGAAGGGAATGGGTGTTTTATTAGGCTGGGGGTCGGGTTTTAAAATTAGAAAATGAGAAGCCCGAATGCAGGTTTGCGGTCCGGAATGCGATCACATTACGATTATGCGGTCCGCAAACCTGCTGCATAATTGGCCCTTAGCTGGGCCAAAAGAGAAGCAGAATGCCCAGGTATGCAGCAACTATGCGGTCCGCATACCTGTTATGCGATCGCATAGTGCGCGCATAACTCCCTCCGCAAAACATAAGAGCAAGAATGCGACCATGGTGCAGCCTGCATAGTTGTCCTCAAAATGGACAACAGACTGTCCGAGTATGCGACCACTATGCGGTCCGCATACCTGATATGCAATCGCATAGTGGTCCGCAGATCCGTACGAATATGAGAAATCAAATCCTCTAAGTCCTGGGGTACTTTTCACTCCAAAATGGTCAGATTTAAGAATTCCTACAATTATATCAACATGGGGACCTATCCGGGCATCGTTTTTAGTTAAGACATTTTACGGGTCTTTACAGAGTTCATAGGGTTCTCAAAGGGATCCCAAGACAGTCACACACTGGATGGGAAAAACCTAGGGACTTAAGAGTAGAGTGAGAATGCTTGACATATTTTTGTAAAGGTTTTGGTATGAAAACAGTATTGAAAAGTACTCAGTTAAGTAAAGAAGTCTTATAAAAATAGGAGTTGATTAGTAGTAAAATAGTTTAAACAAGGACAGTGTAATAAAACAAACAGCAGATTAACTACAAAGCAATCAGGTTGAACATTACTCAAACAACAGTCTTTCACACAAGGATATTGGGAGTTGGGGACATATACAACACACATAGTGAATACAAACCGAAACACATAAGTTTTAAGGGGTTAAGGAATAGCTAATAATACAGTCATAGGGCATGGATTTAAGAACTAACAATTGGAACACAGTTGTACTAGGTAGGGTTAAATATAGAATCAGAAGTACTTAGGGGTAGTGAATAACTTAGTAAGGCCGATTAACGCAAAAAACTTGAGTAAACGAACAGATAAACAATCAAAAACATAGACATGGAGTAGAGTCAGGTTAAATCATACTACAATGGAAATAGGCAGGTTCATAGACATGCTGATCATAAATCGAGTTAGGACAGAATTAACATATGCTAAGTGAAACAGTGATTTAAACAGGCTAGTTACATATTGAAAAGCCATGTAATAGACAGAAATAGACTAGTGATTAGTAAACTAAAGCAATAAGAGAAACACATAGGGTTTGGAACTTGGATTTAAATCAGAACATACTGGTTAAGCATAGCAGATAAAAAGTATAGAGCAGTGGAGTGTAATAACTAGCCTTGGCTTACAGCCGGCTAGTTCAATAGAAGTAGCAAGTAACAAGAAAGAGCAGAAAACTTTAAGTGTGTGAGAGAGAGTTGCTGAACCAGTTTGTTTGCATCTTAATGAAAGTAGATGAGTGTATATATATAGTAGTTGAAAGCTAGGTAAATAAGGAAAGCAATAAATCATTCAGTAATTGGAGACAACTACAGAATCTATTAAGAGCAAAATCAGCCAAGTCTTCCTTTAATTAAGGGAGTAATTTACCAACGATAAATAACATAAAACAATTTAAGGAAGGAAATCACATAGCTGAAGTATAGAGTAGGTAATTAGGGGTAGATACACAAAGGTTTAATTAAGGAAATAGTAGTAAGAATCAATAAATAATACAGTCGATCATAAATAAGGCAAGTAGTAATTTAAAGGTTGTGAAAATAAGGAAAATAGCCGGAAATTAGTATAGGAGTGTCAACACAGTAAATCAAGGATTCAAAGAATCAAAAATAGTACTAATTTTAAGAAAAATAACAGAAGCTTCCATGAATAAGCAAGTAAACCAAGTACAAACAGGAAGACTCAAAATATGAAACCTTAATGGGACATATTAGGATAAAATCACGACATATTCAAATTAATCGAAGTAGAATTCAAGAGAATCAAACACACAACAGAATTATATAGCAAATAATCGAGGACGAACTCAGAAACAATGTTGAAATATTAAGGGTTTCAACACAACTAGTTGGGTTTAAAGGGAAATCTTAACAAAAATCGATTACGCGCTTAGGAATCAGAGAATAACATTTAAAAGAAATCAGAATTGTTTATTGAAGAAAAGTTTCAGAAACCCTAGTAATGAAAATGAAGAGACACTTCGAAAGTCACAAATTTTTTCTCATAAAAACAGGTAAAAATAGTTCGAACCTTCTTAGATCTGTTACAGATATAAAAAGTTAGGAGATGAAATTAGGGTTTCTAGAAAATAACCCAGAAATGTGAGATATCGGCTTAGAACCCATAGGTTTAACCAAGAAATAGGACGGTCTTACTAAAATCGAGCCATGGTGGCCTGAGACCGGTGAGGACAGGCCAAGGTGTGAGCGGACCGGCCACTGGTCCCTTGAGGACGTCAAATACAGCAGGAATCCTGGTCAGAGGAGAGCTGTTAAAGCTGGAGAATGGTGGTATGCCACCATAGTTGACGGTGAGCAAGCAACGACGAGGGAAATTAGGGTTAGGGAAGAGAGAAACTTGGAGAGATGGGGAGTGTGACGGCGGAGAGTGAGAGGAGAAATTAGGGGTTTGGGCGGG